>JAKWJC010000251.1:0-183985 GCA_027704865.1 Solanum neorickii
AAATCGTCGAAATGAGCGTATGCTCGCTTCGGGCTCGTTTGACCCTCCAATGGGCCGGACAAGCCGTGATGGCCAACCGTATGCATAGACAAGTCTTGACGGACGTCCACGAAAAACATTTGGCATTTTGACGTCGGAATCCGATCACCCAAAAAATGGTGTGCTATAGCACACGAAATCGTCGAAATGAGGCGTATGCCTCGCTTCGGCTCGTTGACCCTCCAAATGGCCGGACAAGCCGTGATGGCCAACCGTATGCATAGACAAGGTCTTGACGACGTCCACGAAAAAATTTGGCATTTTTGACGTCGGAATCCGGATCACCCAAAAAATGGTGTGCTATAGCCACACGAAACGTCGAAATGAGGCGTATGCTCGCTTCGGGGCTCGTTTGACCCTCCAAATGGGCCGACAAGCCGTGAGGCCAACCGTATGCATAGACAAGTCTTGACGACGTCCACGAAAAATTTGGCATTTTTGACGTCGGAATCCGGATCACCAAAAAATGGTGTGCTATAGCACACGAAAATCGTCGAAATGAGGCGTATGCTCGCTTCGGGGCTCGTTTGACCCTCCAAATGGGCCGGACAAGCCGTGATGGCCAACCGTATGCATATACAGGTCTTGACGGACGTCCACGAAAAAATTTGGCATTTTTGACGTCGGAATCCGATCACCCAAAAATGGTGTGCTATAGCACACGAAAATCGTCGAAATGAGGCTTATGCTCGCTTCGGGCTCGTTTGACCCTCCAAATGGCCGGACAAGCCGTGATGGCCAACCGTATGCATATACAAGGTCTTGACGGACGTCCACGAAAAATTTGGCATTTTTGACGTCGGAATCGGATCACCCAAAAAAAGGTGTGCTATAAGCACACGAAAATCGTCGAAATGAGGCGTATGCTCGCTTCGGGGCTCGTTTGACCCTCCAATGGCCGGACAAGCCGTGATGGCCAACCGTATGCATAGACGTCTTGACGGACGTCCACGAAAAAATTTGGCATTTTTGACGTCGAATCCGGATCACCCAAAAATGGTGTGCTATAGCACACGAAAATCGTCGAAATGAGGCGTATGCTCGCTTCGGGGCTCGTTTGACCCTCCAAATGGGCCGGACAAGCCGTGATGGCCAACCGTATGCATAGACAAGGTCTTGACGGACGTCCACAAAAAATTTGGCATTTTGACGTCGGAATCCGGATCACCCCAAAAAAGGTGTGCTATAGCACAGAAAATCGTCGAAATGAGGCGTATGCTCGCTTCGGGCTCGTTTGACCCTCCAATGGGGGACAAGCCGTGATGGCCAACCGTATGCATAGACAAAGTCTTGACGGACGTCCACGAAAAAATTTGGCATTTTTGACGTCGGAATCCGGATCACCAAAAAATGGTGTGCTATAGCACACGAAAATCGTCGAAATGAGGCGTATGCTCGCTTCGGGGCTCGTTTGACCCTCCAAATGGGCCGGACAAGCCGTGATGGCCAACCGTATGCATAGACAAGGTCTTGACGGACGTCCACGAAAAAATTTGGCATTTTTGACGTCGGAATCCGGATCACCCAAAAATGGTGTGCTATAGCACACAAAATCGTCGAAATGAGGCGTATGCTCGCTTCGGGGCTCGTTTGACCCTCCAAATGGGCCGGACAAGCCGTTATGGCCAACCGTATGCATAGACAAGGTCTTGACGGACGTCCACGAAAAAATTTGGCATTTTTGACGTCGGAATCCGGATCACCCAAAAATGGTGTGCTATAGCACACGAAAATCGTCGAAATGAGGCGTATGCTCGCTTCGGGGCTCGTTTGACCCTCCAAATGGGCCGGACAAGCCGTGATGGCCAACCGTATGCATAGACAAGGTCTTGACGGACGTCCACGAAAAATTTGGCATTTTTGACGTCGGAATCCGGATCACCCAAAAAATTGTGCTATAGCACACGAAAATCGTCGAAATGAGGCGTATGCTCGCTTCGGGGCTCGTTTGACCCTCCAAATGGGCCGGACAAGCCGTGATGGCCAACCGTATGCATAGACAAGGTCTTGACGGACGTCCACGAAAAAATTTGGCATTTTTGACGTCGGAATCCGGATCACCCAAAAATGGTGTGCTATAGCACACGAAAATCGTCGAAATGAGGCGTATGCTCGCTTCGGGGCTCGTTTGACCCTCCAAATGGGCCGGACAAGCCGTGATGGCCAACCGTATGCATAGACAAGGTCTTGACGGACGTCCACGAAAATTTTTTGCATTTTTGACGTCGGAATCCGGATCACCCAAAAAAAGTGTGCTATAGCACACGAAAATCGTCGAAATGAGGCGTATGCTCGCTTCGGGGCTCGTTTGACCCTCCAAATGGGCCGGACAACCCGTGATGGCCAACCGTATGCATAGACAAGGTCTTGACGGACGTCCACGAAAAAAATTTGGCATTTTTGACGTCGGAATCCGGATCACCCAAAAAATGGTGTGCTATAGCACACGAAAATCGTCGAAATGAGGCGTATGCTCGCTTCGGGGCTCGTTTGACCCTCCAAATGGGCCGGACAAGCCGTGATGGCCAACCGTATGCATAGACAAGGTCTTGACGGACGTCCACGAAAAAATTTGGCATTTTTGACGTCGGAATCCGGATCACCCAAAAAATGGTGTGCTATAGCACACGAAAATCGTCGAAATGAGGCGTATGCTCGCTTCGGGGCTCGTTTGACCCTCCAAATGGGCCGGACAAGCCGTGATGGCCAACCGTATGCATAGACAAGGTCTTGACGGACGTCCACGAAAAATTTGGCATTTTTGACGTCGAAATCCGGATCACCCAAAAAATGGTGTGCTATAGCACACGAAAATCGTCGAAATGAGGCGTATGCTCGCTTCGGGGCTCGTTTGACCCTCCAAATGGGCCGGACAAGCCGTGATGGCCAACCGTATGCATAGACAAGGTCTTGACGGACGTCCACAAAAAAATTTGGCATTTTTGACGTCGGAATCGGATCACCCAAAAAAAGGTGTGCTATAGCACACGAAAATCGTCGAAATGAGGCGTATGCTCGCTTCGGGGCTCGTTTGACCCTCCAAATGGGCCGGACAAGCCGTGATGGCCAACCGTATGCATAGACAAAGTCTTGACGGACGTCCACGAAAAAAATTGGCATTTTTGACGTCGGAATCCGGATCACCCAAAAAATGGTGTGCTATAGCACACGAAAATCGTCGAAATGAGGCGTATGCTCGCTTCGGGGCTCGTTTGACCCTCCAAATGGGCCGGACAAGCCGTGATGGCCAACCGTATGCATAGACAAGGTCTTGACGGACGTCCACGAAAAAATTTGGCATTTTTGACGTCGGAATCCGGATCACCCAAAAAATGGTGTGCTATAGCACACGAAAATCGTCGAAATGAGGCGTATGCTCGCTTCGGGGCTCGTTTGACCCTCCAAATGGGCCGGACAAGCCGTGATGGCCAACCGTATGCATAGACAAGGTCTTGACGGACGTCCACGAAAAAATTTGGCATTTTTGACGTCGGAATCCGGATCACCCAAAAAATGATGTGCTATAGCACACGAAAATCGTCGAAATGAGGCGTATGCTCGCTTCGGGGCTCGTTTGACCTTACAAATGGAACGGACAAGCTGTGATGGCCAACCGTATGCATTGACAAGGTCTTGACGGACGTCCACGAAAAAATTTGGCATTTTTGACGTCGGAATCCGGATCACCCAAAAAATGGTGTGCTATAGCACACGAAAATCGTCGAAATGAGGCGTATGCTCGCTTCGGGGCTCGTTTGACCCACCAAATGGGCCGGACAAGCCGTGATGTCCAACCGTATGCATAGCCAAGGTCTTGAAGGACGTCCACGAAAAAATTTGGCATTTTTGACGTCGAAATCCGGATCACCCAAAAAATGGCGGCTATAGCACACGAAAATCTTCGAAATGAGGCGTATGCTCGCTTCGGGGCTCGTTTGACCCTCCAAATGGGCTGGACAAGCCGTGATGGCCAACCGTATGCATAGACAAGGTCTTCACGGACGTCCACGAAAAATTTTTGCTTTTTTGACATCGGAATCCAGATCACCCAAAAAATGGTGTGCTATAGCACACGAAAATCGTCGAAATTAGGCGTATGCTCCCTTCGAGGCTCGTTTGACCCTCCAAATGGTCCGGACAAGCCGTGATGGCCATCCGTATGCTTAGACAAGGTCTTGACGGACGTCCACGAAAAAATTTGGCATTTTTGACGTCGGAATCCGGATCACCCAAAAAATGGTGTGCTATAGCACACGAAAATCGTCGAAATGAGGCGTATGCTCGCTTTGGGGCTCGTTTGACCCACCAAAGGGGCCGGACAAGCCGTGATGGCCAACCGTATGCATAGCCAAGGTCTTGACGGACGTCCACGAAAATTTTTGCATTTTTGACGTCGTAATCTGGATCACCCAAAAAATGGTGTGCTATAGCACACGAAAATCGTCGAAATGAGGCGTATGCTCGCTTCGGGGCTCGTTTGAACCTCCAAATGGGCCGGACAAGCCGTGATGGCCAACCGTATGCATTGACAAGGTCTTGACGGACGTCCACGAAAAAATGTGGCATTTTTGACGTCGGAATCCGGATCACCCAAAAAATAGTGTGCTATAGCACACGAAAATCGTCGAAATGAGGCGTATGCTCGCTTCGGAGCTCGTTTGACCCTCCAAATGGGCCGGACAAGCCGTGATGGCCAACCGTATGCATAGCCAAAGTCTTGAAGGACGTCCACGAAAAAATTTGGCATTTTTTACGTCGAAATCCGGATCACCCAAAAAATGGTGTGCTATAGCACAAGAAAATCTTCGAAATGAGGCATATGCTCGCTTCGGGGCTGGTTTGACCCTCCAAATGGGCTGGACAAGCCGTGATGGCCAACCGTATGCATAGACAAGGTCTTGACGGACGTCCACGAAAACATTTTGCATTTTTGACGTCGGAATCCGGATCACCCAAATAATGGTGTGCTATAGCACACGAAAATCGTCGAAATTAGGCGTATGCTCCCTTCGAGGCTCGTTTGACCCTCCAAATGGTCCGGACAAGCCGTGATGGCCATCCATATGCATAGACAAGGTCTTGACGGAAGTCCACGAAAAAATTTGGCATTTTTGACGTCGGAATCCGGATCACCCAAAAAATAATGTGCTATAGCACACGAAAATCGTCGAAATGAGGCGTATGCTCGCTTTGGGGCTCGTTTGACCCTCCAAAGGGGCCGGACAAGCCGTGATGTCCAACCGTATGCATAGCCAAGGTCTTGACGGACGTCCACGAAAATTTTTGCATTTTTGACGTCGGAATCTGGATCACCCAAAAAATGGTGTGCTATAGCACACGAAAATCGTCGAAATGAGGCGTATGCTAGCTTCGGGGCTCGTTTGACCCTCCAAATGGGCCGGACAAGCCGTGATGGCCAACCGTATGCATAGCCAAGGTCTTGACAGACGTCCACGAAAATTTTTTGCATTTTTGACGTCGGAATCTGGATCACCCAAAAAATGGTGTGCTATAGCACACGAAAATCGTCGAAATGAGGCCAATGCTCGCTTCGGGGCTCGTTTGAACCTCCAAACAGGCCGGACAAGCCGTGATGGCCAACCGTATGCATAGACAAGGTCTTGACGGACGTCCACAAAAAAATTTGGCATTTTTGACGTCGGAATCCGGATCACCCAAAAAATGGTGTGCTGCACACGAAAATCGTCGAAATGATGCATATGCTCGCTTCGGGGCTCGTTTGACCCTCCAAATGGGCCGGACAAGCCGTGATGGCCAACTGTATGCATAGACAAGGTCTTGACGGACGTCCACGAAAAAATTTGGCATTTTTGACGTCGGAGTCCTGATCACCCAAAAAATGGTGTGCTATAGCACACAAAAATCGTCGAAATGATGCATATGCTCGCTTCGGGGCTCGTTTGACCCTCCAAATGGGCCGGACAAGCCGTGATGGCCAACCGTATGAATAGACAAGGTCTTGACGTACGTCCACAAAAACATTTGGCATTTTTGACGTCGGAATCCGGATCACCCAAAAAATGGTGTGCTATAGCACACGAAAATCATCGAAATGAGGCATATGCTCGCTTCGGTGCTTGTTTGAACCTCCAAACGGGCCGGACAAGCCGTGATGGCCAACCGTATGCATTGACAAGGTCTTGACGGACGTCCATGAAAAAATGTGGCATTTTTGACGTCGGAATCCGGATCACCCAAAAAATGGTGTGCTATAGCACACGAAAATCGTCGAAATGAGGCGTATGCTCGCTTCGGGGCTCGTTTGACCCTCCAAATGGGCCGGACAAGCCGTGATGGCCAACCGTATGCATAGCCAAGGTCTTGAAGGACGTCCACGAAAAAATTTGGCATTTTTGACGTCGAAATCCGGATCACCCAAAAAATGGTGTGCTATTATAGCACACGAAAATCTTCGAAATGAGGCATATGCTCGATTCGGGGCTGGTTTGACCCTCCAAATGGGCTGGACAAGCCGTGATGGCCAACCGTATGCATAGACAAGGTCTTGACGGACGTCCACGAAAACATTTTGCATTTTTGACGTCGGAATCCGGATCACCCAAATAATGGTGTGCTATTGCACACGAAAATCGTCGAAATTAGGCGTATGCTCCCTTCGAGGCTCGTTTGACCCTCCAAATGGTCCGGACAATCCGTGATGGCCATCCGTATGCATAGACAAGGTCTTGACGGAAGTCCACGAAAAAATTTGGCATTTTTGACGTCGGAATCCGGATCACCCAAAAAATGGTGTGCTATAGCACACGAAAATCGTCGAAATGAGGCGTATGCTCGCTTTGGGGCTCGTTTGACCCTCCAAAGGGGCCGGACAAGCCGTGATGGCCAACCGTATGCATAGCCAAGGTCTTGACGGACGTCCACGAAAATTTTTGCATTTTTGACGTCGGAATCTGGATCACCCAAAAAATGGTGTGCTATAGCACACGAAAATCGTCGAAATGAGGCGTATGCTAGCTTAGGGGCTCGTTTGACCCTCCAAATGGGCCGGACAAGCCGTGATGGCCAACCGTATGCATAGCCAAGGTCTTGACAGACGTCCACGAAAAATTTTTGCATTTTTGACGTCGGAATCTGGATCATCCAAAAAATGGTGTGCTATAGCACACGAAAATCGTCGAAATGAGGTCAATGCTCGCTTCGGGGCTCGTTTGAACCTCCAAACAGGCCGGACAAGCCGTGATGGCCAACCGTATGCATAGACAAGGTCTTGACGGACGTCCACAAAAAAATTTGGCATTTTTGACGTCGGAATCCGGATCACCCAAAAAATGGTGTGCTATAGCACACGAAAATCGTCGAAATGAGGCGTATGCTCGCTTCGGGGCTCGTTTGACCCTCCAAATGGGCCGGACAAGCCGTGATGGCCAACTGTATGCATAGACAAGGTCTTGACGGACGTCCACGAAAAAAATTGGCATTTTTGACGTCGGAGTCCGGATCACCCAAAAAATGGTGTGCTATAGCACACAAAAATCGTCGAAATGATGCATATGCTCGCTTCGGGGCTCGTTTGACCCTCCAAATGGGCCGGACAAGCCGTGATGGCCAACCGTATGCATAGACAAGGTCTTGACGTACGTCCACGAAAAAATTTGGCATTTTTGACGTCGGAATCCGGATCACCCAAAAAATGGTGTGCTATAGCACACGAAAATCGTCGAAATGAGGCGTATGCTCGCTTCGCGGCTCGTTTGACCCTCCAAATGGGCCGGACAAGCCGTGATGGCCAACCGTATGCATAGAAAAGGTCTTGACGGACGTCCACGAAAAAATTTGGCATTTTTTACGTCGGAATCCGGATCACCCAAAAAATGGTGTGCTATAGCACACGAAAATCGTCGAAATGAGGCGTATGTTCGTTTCGGGGCTCGTTTGACCCTCCAAATGGGCCGGACAAGCCGTGATGGCCAACCGTATGCATAGACAAGGTCTTGACGGACGTCCACGAAAAAATTTGGCATTTTTGACGTCGGAATCCGGATCACCCAAAAAATGGTGTGCTATAGCACACGAAAATCGTCGAAATGAGGCGTATGCTCGCTTCGCGGCTCGTTTGACCCTCCAAATGGGCCGGACAAGCCGTGATGGCCAACCGTATGCATAGAAAAGGTCTTGACGGACGTCCACGAAAAAATTTGGCATTTTTTACGTCGGAATCCGGATCACCCAAAAAATGGTGTGCTATAGCACACGAAAATCGTCGAAATGAGGCGTATGCTCTCTTCGGGGCTCGTTTGACCCTCTAAATGGGCCGGACAAGCCGTGATGGCCAACCGTATGCATAGACAAGGTCTTGACGTACGTCCACGAAAAAATTTGGCATTTTTGACGTCGGAATCCGGATCACCCAAAAAATGGTGTGCTATAGCACACGAAAATCGTCGAAATGAGGCGTATGCTCGCTTCGGGGCTCGTTTGACCCTCCAAATCGGCCGGACAAGCCGTGATGGCCAACCGTATGCATAGACAAGGTCTTGACGGACGTCCACGAAAAAATTTGGCATTTTTTACGTCGGAATCCGGATCACCCAAAAAATGGTGTGCTATGGCACACGAAAATCATCGAAATGAGGCGTATGCTCGCTTCGGGGCTCGTTTGACCCTCCAAATGGGCCTGACAAGCCGTGATAGCCAACCGTATGCATAGAGAAGGTCTTGACGATAAGTTATGTAGATCAACTACGAGGATGATGTGATGAATGTGTGGACATATGAGGAGAGATAGGATTTGAAATGAAGAAATTCGAAATAATATGGAAACGACTACTATGAACGACAAAATACAAGAAGCGAGGTTAAAATTTCCTCAGATATTTGAAGAGGAGATGTTTGGATGTTCCAATGTAAAGGTATGAACGAGGCTGACTATAGACGAGTTCAGGAGAGATGACTAAATATAGATCGAAGAAATATTGGAGAAGTGATGATTTACGTTGAATATGATACAACTCTAACATACTAAAGATACAACATTAGATAGAAAGCTACGAAAATACAAATTAAAATAGAAAATTAATAGATAATCGTATTTGACATCATTTGTTTTGAGAAGAAAGTCAAAGCACTAAGAAAATTCATGACTACTTCTTTCTCTTTCTTTTTCCCTATTTAACATTTTGGAAAAAGTTAATTAATAACTAGCATAAAATAAAGGAATATTAATGTCTTAATGATATCTTTGTTTTCAATTAATTGGTGGTTTCACCAAATATATACAATCATGAATTATCATGTAAATGAAAAATTCATAAGTGACTTAAAGGCATAATATATATCATTAACTTAACTTATTGGAATCTCAATTAGTCAACCTTTAATTCTATAAAAAAATATTTGTTTACTGAAAATACCCTCCACAAAAATCGTAAAAAGAATGTGAAAAAAAATTAAGAAAAAATTGTGTTTTTAACGATACTAATAAATGCATTTTAACACTTTCAATTGCCAATAGTATCATAATTTTTCATAGTTATATATAATACCAAATAGAATGTATCGTACTAATTAAAAAACTGAACAAATAAGATATTTTTAATAAATAAAATTAATATATGCATTATTTATTCTGTCGAAAAACTTCTTGGTAAATCTTCTTATTTTTGTCTTCTAGCTAGTTTCCATGTGTATTTCCAATTTTTCCAAAACCTTTACTCCTAATACTAATTGGAAACAAATTGAGTGGACAAATTACAAAAAATTATGATTATTATTGAATCATTACTTGTCTTTAATTATTAATTACCTATTGTGTCCATAATATCCAAACAATTGACAGATATTAGATCATTTTAAATCACTTTTGTGTGTACCATTAATTTGTCCAATATTTCTTGTCTTATACAAAATGACAAAAAATACTATATGATACATATTAATTCATTCAAACAATAATGGTTCACGAGTTTACTATTAAAACTTCTCCCAATTTTTCATGATAGAGAGAACACACATATAGTAATAAAGTTAAGTGATTATTTTGTAAGTTTGTATTCAGACTATTTTGCAAAAAAAAAAAAAAACTACTTTTTGTAGTACTTCTATATATTATTATCTACTATGATTAAAGTTGATATATAGTGACAAATTCTTCAAGATTTTCTTCTATATAATGAAATCTATATATATTCATATTCATATGTATACATTATGACTATTTTCGATAAACGGTAATTCTTAACTAGCTAGTCAGTCGTTTAAAACTTCGACCTTCGAACACAACCCTTGTTAGTGCTTCATTCGACATCCTTAGAATTAACCAAACAATCAAATTACCCTTATTATTCAAATGAAAAAAATCTGTGTGCTCGGAAAATCCTAATTGGAAAGTTGGAAGACTTTCCAACCGGGACTGATAATCCTGGATGATGCCAAAAAAAAAAAAAGAATTTCAATCGCTAATTGAATTTTCTTAAAATTCATCACTAAACAATATTAGCATGAGATTTTTATTGTTTAACTCTAAAATTTTATATATCGCGATTTAATATTAACTATATGTACATGCATCTTCTATTAGGTAGCTCATATACTAAGGAAATTCAAATTTTGAGCATTAGTATAATAATAAATTAGAAAATACTTACTTGACGATAAGGATATTATTTGAAAAATTAAATCTTATTACAATATATTTTTAGTATAGTAAAAAGTTAAAGGGGGGATGGGGTATATATATTAATCTATATTATCTATAGCTTCTCATTCAAACTTCAAAGAAAGTTTATTATGAAAAAAGGAACTTTTGTGACATAATAATCCACTAATCTCTAATAAAAATATGTTAATTATTATTATGATTGAATGAAGAAAAGAATTCTACTATATTCTATTTTGATTCCAGAATAATTTTGTATTATAAAGCCATCTAAACCATAAAAAATGCTTTTGAAGAGAAAAAGATGAATCATTTCTAACTTTATAGCAAATCAATTAATTAAAGCATGAGAACAATCTTTACATATCTCCAACATTTTTTTTTTCATTTCATTTGGCATTTTCATCTCATTATTGATGAAAATATAACTAAATTACCTTATCTCTAGATCTTCCCTAAATCAAAATTATTATTCATAATTTCACCAGTTTCTCTTTCTGCAATATAAGAATTTGTCTAAAATATTATGTATATATACACTTCATCTTCAGATGTTCACATTTTATTCCTCAACCCCCCCCCCCCCACCTTTTCATCAAAGACATATTTAACATAAAAGAATTATCAAACGCGTTATTTATTTTTTAATTTAAGGAAAAAAAACATCATGTCTATCATATGGCACTTTCAAGGGACAATTTTTTTAAAACATTTAAGTGATCTCAAATTTGTACAATATTTTTTTTTATGAGAGAAAAAAAAATAATATTGGTGACTGCAAATTATGTAGAATATTGCCCCCACTTTCCTCTGTCTAAATAAGACACTTTCACATGCTATATGTAATGTGATGTGATGCAACACAACATGTATCATCATAGTCATTTAGGTTCAATTTTAAAAATAGATTTATAGCCTTAGTAGCATACACATAATTTTATTTAAAGAGAATTATTAAAAATATCTCCGAGTTTGACGTAAATCGTTAATTTTATTTCTTAATTCTGAACTTGATGCAAGTTATTAGTTTCGTCAATAAATTTTTTAACTCAAGTTCTTAGTTTCATCTCTGAATTCTGAATTTGATCGTTTTATATCTGAATTTTGAACTTGACGCTAAGTATATTAATTTCATCTCTGATAATCATAGCCTAATTTCTTGAAACAAAAATCAATTATAAGATCAACTTTTTAAGATATTGGGAAGTGATGTGTAAAATAGATTAAAAAATTAATTGGATGGATTCATGTTTATGGGAATGGTTCCATTTTTTTGTGTTAAAATAACATATAGGCCCACATACATATGAGTGTTATGTCAAAAAGGAGCAATTGTGATGCCTAAAAGTACTATGACCCTCCACCTAGATTCACACTCATATAAAGTGTCAAAATAATTGCATTTATAAGAAAATGATTCAATGAACTTTGTATTTAATTATTTATCTTTTACTCATTAAAATAACATGGACAAAATTATTTACTAAAAAAGATAATAACACGAATCGATAAATATATAAACTTCAAATTCTAAACAAAAAATACTCAAGTATATCACTGAACTTTGAAAAATGGTTTATCTATGCTAATCGTTAATAGTCAAACTCATCTATGTCATTACTGTTTGAAAAAAATTGACACATCCATATTAAATGAGTACTTTCAATTTTATACGGTGATATTAATCAATTTTAATATTTTGCCCTTTGTTCTTATTTTTAGCATCTTGAAAAAACAAAATTCGTTTAAACTTCCAAAAGTCATATTAATTGTAGGGATAAAATGGGAAAAAATTAATCAACTCGATCCTGATTTAGTAAGTGATCAAGTATTATTTGACAATATAAATATCATTAAAGACTTAGGACTCTCAACTCGATGACACTAACTCAATTATTATTAAATTTGTAATATTACTAAATATTTCTTTTGTCGTAGCGTCGATACCATAAATATTTACCATTGGATTCTCTTTTAGCCAATTGAGTAAAACACCAAATCAAACCATGAAAAAAAAAATCTCACTTTTTGCAGAGTCATGCATCGTAATTCGTGCAGGGGTATGACAGGTATTTTGACTAAGTATTATTTCTGTTATTCTTCACGGAGCTCAGCTTTTATATGACGGACGTTGCACGTGTATACAAAAAAAAAAAGGACGATTAGATTTAACGGCGTTAGTGTTGAAAAGTAACGGTAAAGTAATTTTATTTTTTACCAATTGAATATAAGTTAGTTACTCTCATCATAAAAAATATAATAATATATTAATGCTATAAGTTATCGTTATGAAATTTCTAACGTTGATGTCATAAAATAAGAATTCACAATTATTTTGATTTTTTTTTTATTGTTTTGTGTTTTTATACATCCATATTAGATGAGTCCTATATATATATATTTACGACGATTCAGTTATTCCTTGTCTCTATTGAATAGACGTCATTTTTTTGGAGTCTCAAGGTTATAAAAAGGAAAATCAAGATTATCCAAGACTTTTGTGTATCTTAATCTATATTCGTTTTGAAATATGACTAACCAACTCCGTTTGGCTCCAAATTTTGTAGGTCCATCTCTGTAGATATAATGAAACGATATTTCTTATCTTTATATGATAGACGTTACTTTTTCTTTTTAGAGTTTTGACGTTCATCTCATCCATTTTGTGATCTCAAGAATTAATAATGTTTTGATTAGTTCTTCGATATTGTATCGGTCGATAATAAAGATACTCAACGTAACCCGTTTAAAACAATATAGATTTTCCAAAGTTTTGACTAGCTAGATAACAAGAAATGCTAGCTCCAATTACTTGGAAGTTCAAATACATTAATTTTTTTCTTAAGTTCTAATCCTGTTTTTTTGTCAAATACTTAGCCAAAAACTTGTCTTTTTCTTCTTCTTCCATAAAATAATTATTTTACGAATAAATACAAATAATAAAAATTATTATTCGAATAAATACAAATAAACTGCAAAAATCATAAACTTGGAAATTGTGCTTTTTTTACAAATAATATTGACCAACTTATTATTACACATAAAACCACCATTTGACCACTGTCACATCAGAAGTATATTCGTTTTTACTTCAATTTATTTTACTAATTATTTTATTAATTTAAGTGTTCATATATATGCAAAATATTTTTTTAATTTTACTAGTATTAGAATATATCAAAAGCATAGAATCTTTGTCTAGATGAATTAAGAAGTAATTAACAACATTATCGTGGATGAGACTCCAAGTTGGCAGTGGATTCTCTGACTAAAATATAATTAATTAATTAATGACACATTTCATTGGATTCCACTCATCTACATATATATTTTTTTGAATTATGTTAAAAGAAAGAAATTAAATGGTATACTTAAGTCAATGACACATATTATCTGATTTGAATTCAATAGATTTTTACGATTTTGCTCTTTAGGTTTACATTTAAGGAGTAGTATACATTCATTTTAGTTTGAATTATAGTATTTGTTGAAGAAGAAGTAATAAAATGTCATAACCTAAGTCAATGACACGTATTACCTGTTTTAAGTTCAATAGATTTTACGAGTTTGTTGTTCGGACGTACAATCATATATCAAACTTAAAATCGTGTGTAATATCTGAATCATTTGTGATATTAAGCTTATGTTGTTCAGACTCTTAAAAAATGACATCATCTTTATGTTGAATTATTCAAAAGACATTATTTTTGAAGGAATCAACATGCACACGTCGATATTTCTCTTTGATTCATTATTCATTTTTCTCTCTTATTCTAATGTGAAATTCATTGAAAATGCAACATGCATCTTATAAAAACTTGCTAACGACTAATACATATAGCTAAAATTGTATCGATCTTTCTCTTTTATTTGTTCTCATCGATCCACCCTCTGTCATACTTTTGTGAATCAATTGATGAACAACTCATATGGAAGGTGAGTCAAATATTCAAATTAAAGAAGGATCAATCCAGAAGGTTTGTATACGTGCAATATTCTTCTAATAATATAATATTTTACTAGTAAAAAACATTAAGATACTTTTTTTTTTCTGAAATAAAAAGAACTTTTTAAGGAATATTATTATTATTACAATAATTAATAATTAGTGGCCATTAATTAGGGTGAACGTGGAATAAAGTTAGTTGATTATGTATGCTCTAAAAATACTAAACACATTTGGCTTTAATCATATTTTTTTTTGTTTGTTCAATAAAGATGAAAAGAAAAAAAAAAGGAAAAAAGAAAAACTTTTATGGAACAAATTGACTTATAATTCATCTTTATTCTCACGACTCAATTGCAAAAGATGCCATGTGCAAATGCAATTGTTTCGTTCGATTTAATTTGTTTCTGATTTAATTTGATATAGAGTTTATTTAAAAAAATATAAAATTTAAATGTTAAGTAAAAAATATGTAAAATATATCAAAATGTTTTTTTCATTTTATAATCTCAAATATATCACATAAAAAATCACGTTTTAAAATGGCCAACAAAAAAGGAGACACTCTTTTTAATTGATAGGAGTAAATAATATTGCATATAGTTAATTAATAATAATTTGTAAAATTGAGAAACTTAGGAATAATCTTGTATATAATTAATTGAGAAATAATCTGTCAATTTGAGGAACTTATGAATAATACGATATAGTTAATGAATAATCTCCTTGATATTGATTCTCGAGATTTATAGGTCTTTTGAGATGACTTGTTTTCATAAGATATTAGATTTATCTCGCCCCTTATTTCTTTCAACACCTTCACTTATTATAATTCAAACTTACATATATATGAATATACAAATAGACGCATAAATGTTCAAATAATCTCAATAACTTTTTCTATTGTTATCCTCGTGATTGCGTGTTATACATATACTTTTCTGGCAAATATAGTGATCATTTAATCATAATAATCTCGTGAACAACACATTCATAACATATGTATTTAGAGGCGAATCTAAAATTTTTAGAATATAAATGCATCATTAGAGAAAAAAAAATACGAATATATTAGATCGAACCATCAATTTTCCTATGAGTAAGCAACACATCTTTCAACTAAGTGTAGTATCTCAAAGAGATCATGAATTCACACGCATTATAACTTACACAAAAAATTCAACCCTAAAATATTTAACGAACCTAAATATCTAAAATTATCGATAAAATAAATAATATTTTATTTATTAGTCTCATATATATTTTATGTAAAAGAATCTAAAGTGAATTATAAAATCTATCTTTACACAAAAAAAAAAAAAAAAAAAAAAAAGTTGGTACCAACTATTGTCTCGAGATGGTAAATGGAGGGACAAATTCGAAATGATAACGGTTAAAAAAACTTTTGAATAAACAAAAGGGCAAAAAGATAATTTCACATTAATTTATAGTGTGGACCCTACTTTGAAAAAAGAAAAGGACATCAGTGGTGCTGCATTTTCTCCATCCACCGTCCTTTTTTACCCCTCGTGTTCACCAAAATAACATATCGTACACACCGATTCGCAGAGACTAGAATATACGTAAATTTTATTCGTATTTCGTTTAGGTAAAACCTTATAAAGTATTTTTTTGGTTCAAATGTGATAATTAAAGTATTTATAGAAAGTAGGTTAGAACATACGAGAAAGGAACAACAATAATAATAATAATACGATAATTAAAATATAACAAATGATAACAAATATCAAAAGCAATAAACTATAGAATACGAACTCATTTTACGTTGCCATCAAGTCTAAAAATCATTTAAAAAACAAGATAACACTACATTAATTCGCGACCACCTCACATTCTTCTAGCTAAAGTCGTGAAACTTTTGACTAATTTCTATATTATTAATACATGCATAATTATAACCAGCTATAACATAATTCCCACCTTGTTTGGATGGTTATTATCCTGTGTATTGTATTATTATTAGTTTAAATATAATATTTATTTTAATTGTTATTTAAATTCTACTGTATTATATCGTATCGTTTAAATTCATCGTTAGACAATAACGAAAATATACATTTTATGTAACGACAGATTAGGTGAAATCACATTGTTACTTCAATATTTTCTTCTCATTTTGTCTTTATTTATTATTTAATAATCACATTTCATCTTTTTATTCTGCGTTTTCATAATAGCTCTACTTTGTCCCTATTTTTTGTAGGTTTGTCATTCAAATTACGAATATGTAATATCATTTAACGACGAAGAACGATACAATCTATCCATTAAACAATATAATAGAATTAAATACGATACATCATGAATAATACATAACAACCATCAAAACAAAGTTAATATCGAGATAAGTTAAACTCGATTAATTATCTCTTATCACTTTTATCAAACGAGTCCTTAGATATAAACAATTTATTTATTTTTTTTCAAAAAAGAATTAGTTAATAATTGAAAAAAAGAAAATAATAAAATACATGGGTGTGAATATGGAAACAGAAAAAGACAGACCCATCTCTGCATTTTTATTGGATTTTTCGATAGAAGCAGAAAGGGTAGAGAGAGAAGAAACAATCAAAGCAAAAGCTTTTTTAGCCTCTCACTGTCCTCAAGCATTTGGGGTTATAGTAAAGTGTGTTTCTTTGAAGAAGAGAAGAAAAAAAAAAGGGGGTGCGTAGGATAAGCAGAGGGGGGTGTAGTTTAAGAGCTTGGTTATCTAGCTATGGTGGAGTTGATTTGAGGTGTAAAAACACTGAATTTGTTTAAAGGGTAGTGATTTTAGCTCAAATCTTGACTTGGGTGTTGCTTGTTTTCTTGATTTGAGGTGGTTAGCTAGGTTAGCTTAACTATAATGGCAGTTGCTGTGCAGTTTAGCTGTTTAAAGAGGAAAAGAGGAGTTTTTCTTGTAGTTTTTATGTTGGTTTACTTGTGGGGTTCTTTGATTTCATTATCTTGTGCTGCTAGACTATCTGTTTCAAGACAGAAGCTTGAGGTTGAAAAACACTTGAAAAGGGTCAATAAACCTCCCATTAAAAGCATTGAGGTACTTAGCTTACTTTTGTAATGGCTACAGTTCAAAAAAATTCAATCTTTTTTTTTTGAGTTTTTGTGTTTTGTTACATTTGGGTTTTTGGCTGTTTGTTTTGTGTGTGTGTGTTGGTAAGGGTTCTCTTGTTTTTGGTTGCAATTTGTGTGTTTTCTTCCTCCTTTGTTCTTGGAAGTTATTCAAAATTAGATAAGAGTAATAATGGCATCTCTGAGATGAAGGTTAGATTTTTAATGTTGTGAATGTAATGATTATACAGAGTTTAGATGGGGATATCATTGACTGTATACACATCTCTCAGCAGCCTGCTTTTGACCACCCATTCCTCAAAGATCACAAAATCCAGGTCTATAATTCTTTTTGTTTTGTTCATTGCTTTTAATATAAATGACTTTTCAGTTTTTGAAAATTTATTGTAATATGCTCAGATGAGACCTAGCTACCATCCAGAAGGGCTTTATGATGAGGAGAAAATGACAACAAGGTCTAAAGATAGTACTAGTCCCATAACTCAGTTGTGGCATATGAATGGAAGATGCCCTGAGGACACTATTCCTGTTAGGAGAACAAAAAAAGATGATGTTTTGAGGGCAAGTTCTGTCAAAAAGTATGGTAAGAAGAAGCCCAAAGCCATTGCTAAGCCAAGGTCTACAGATCCTGACCTTACCAATGAAAGTGGCCATCAGGTGGAAAACCATTTTTTGATTTCATTGTCATTTCCTTGGAGGTTGTGTTGGAGTCCATATTCTGATTTATTTTTTTTGTGTGGTTTTCCAGCATGCAATAGCTTATGTTGAAGGAGATAGGTATTATGGAGCTAAAGCAACCATTAATGTATGGGAGCCTAAGGTACAACAGTCTAATGAGTTTAGCTTATCTCAGCTTTGGATTCTTGGTGGCTCTTTTGGTCAAGATCTAAACAGCATTGAAGCTGGTTGGCAGGTATATTAATTGTATGAATGATGTTTTAGCTACATTTAAACTATTTTGAGTTAAAAAAGTTAGTTCACCTTCACATGTCAAAAAGTATTTTTGAGTCTAACAGTAAGCATACATGTGAATGTCAGGTTAGCCCTGACCTCTATGGTGACAATAACACAAGACTATTCACTTACTGGACTGTAAGTTTCTTACTAGTTTGAGTAAATTGATTTACTCTTTTCTCATTTTCATTTGAACATGATGTAATCTTTTCTTGGATACAATTTTTTGCAGAGTGATGCATATCAAGCAACAGGTTGCTACAACCTTCTTTGCTCAGGTTTCATTCAAGTTAGCAGTGCTATAGCTATGGGAGCAAGTATCTCTCCTGTTTCAGCCTTGAGAAACTCTCAGTATGATATCAGTATTCTTATCTGGAAGGTAAACATCCACTTTCAAGATTTTCAGCCTAATATTCTCTGCTTCTGTGCCAAATTATGGCACCAGTAGCCAGCATCTCATAAAGTAAATCGAGTGTGACAAAAGTACACTCAACATCTCTAAAAGGAAAAATCCATTTTGAATATATAGAAAGACTAAATCTTTATTATTCAGAAACACACAAGTTGTATTGACATGTGCATTCTTGAGGAAATGTTAAGTAGTTCAATTGGTTGACTACATGAATTCGTTTCAAACACTTCGTTATCCCCTTTCCGTACCGCCCTCAAAAAACAAACTGTGCATTCTTGTACCTGAAACACACATGCACACACACACTCAAAAGAAGGAAAGAACTTAACTTTATGTTTGTTCGTGTTTGTGTAATCCTTTTATATTCGACATATTCATTGTAGGATCCGAAAGAAGGACATTGGTGGATGCAATTTGGAAACGACTATGTGTTAGGGTATTGGCCATCTTTCTTGTTTTCCTATTTAGCAGAGAGTGCATCAATGATAGAGTGGGGTGGTGAAGTGGTGAATTCACAACCAGATGGTAAACATACAGCTACACAAATGGGAAGTGGTAGATTCCCAGAAGAAGGTTTTGGCAAGTCAAGTTATTTCAGAAACATTCAAGTTGTTGACAGCTCAAATAATCTTAAATCTCCAAAAGATCTTGGCACCTTCACTGAGCAATCCAACTGTTATGATGTCCAAACAGGTAGTAATGAAGATTGGGGCCATCACTTTTACTATGGAGGCCCTGGTAGAAACCCCAATTGTCAATGAAGCAATAAAAAATGCTCAAACACAAGAAAAAAAGAAGAGAAGATCTCATTATTGATAATAGTCCCCACCCTTGTAAAATTTTAATCTAGTCTAATGCTCTCTTATTTGTATACCCTTTTGGTTTTCTTGATTTTTTAGGTTTGAGTTAGTAGTAAAAATGTGAACTTTTTTCTTTAGTGGGAAGTTTTGATCCTTTTGCTTTTTTTTTTTCCACCTTGAAAGGTGATCTCCCATGTAAGTGAATGGGGAAGTGTGGCCTAGTTTCTCAAAAAAAGCTTGAAAGAAACAAAAGGCCTTTTGTCATCTTCTTTGTTTTTCATTTGTTTATATACTCCACTCTATGGAGTAATGTCACTCTATGGATAATCAAATGTATCCTATTAGTTTAAAATTTTACAACCAAGTCTTGGTTTGTGGTTTGTTTGTCAAAGAATTTGACTTTTTTGGTTTTGTTATATAATTTGAGTAAGTTGAGTGGATAGAAGAAAGGCATATTGGATGGGGTGTTGTTAGTGGATCTCACTATATTTTATCATCTATGCATGGTCCATTAACTTTTTCTAAATAGCCCCACTTTTGTCTCTCCCACTAATCACAGTGTGTCCAACATGTTTATCTGTCCTAATTTTTTTTTTCCATTAGGTGTCTAGTATGAAGCATGATTATATTTGGATTTGCACTGGGAGATTTGAACTTGAGACCTCTAATTAAGGATGAACGAGTATTTATCACTCCACCGGCATCTCTGGTTGGTTTATCTGTCCTAAAGTTGTTTGGTGCCCATTGCATGAAAAGTGATTGTAAAAGTTGCAACCTTTTTATGATTTTATTATTTTGAAATTTGCTTCTCTTTTAGGTAGAATATTTTGTAGCAAGGCTTGTGATACATGTTATGAGTAAAATATAATACTCATAATGATTCACTTTTTTATTCTAAGAATGTTACACTAACCATTAGTAGAGAACACTGGTCTTGTAAGAATTTGCATGGTACCTTTATACACTATTGTGAAGAAAAAGTTAAAGATGAATTCATACTTGTAAGTGGTGAAATACCAATGTGATCATTACTCTTTGTGAATATGTTGAAAACTGCATCCCCTCCTGAAAAAGCCTGATGTGAAGTAAAATGCCAACCTAAGACCATGTCCTTGAACATATAAATTGAAATTACATCATCTTCGGGTGTGGCTTAATGATTAACAAAATAATCGAAGACTCATGGAATCTCAAAAGTAGTAGCTAAAAGCATTAGTTGATTTCTTGCATCCATCCAAGTCGTCAGTCGGGGTGAACAAGTACATGTAACGATGGGCAACTGTGGATTTAAGTGGAGAGAAGCGGGTTCATTTGAACTCCGTCTACGAATAATTACACTATATATGCTTGTTCCCTAATGGATATTAGAAAAACTAATTTATATAATTATAACGGAGCGTAAATAAGTTCATCCCCAAGTTCAATTTTGTATGTATGTTTGACATAAGAATATAACTCTTCACATAATATAGTATGAAAATCTTGTGTCAGATATGAGAGGTTTGATATTTTCAATGCTTCATGAAAAATAAACCTTTTATTATATCAGAAGAATTAATATACAAGGTTAAAATTATTTTTTTTATGTATATATATAGTAGATTTTGAACCCCTATATTTCTTTGCATGTTTACCTTTTTATATCTTGAACCCCTTAGTGAAAATCTTGGCTCCACCACTACATATAGGAGGTAGTAGGTGTCCGATAAAATTACTTGAAGTATGAACAGGCTTACATTGAATTACTTGTCTTAACAAACGTCAAAGAAAAATTTGGGCGAAATTGACATTGGAATTCAAGATCACCAAAAAAGATGGTGAGCACATACGAAAATCACTAAAATGAGGGGTTTACTTGCTCCGGGGCTTGTTTGACCTTGAAAATGAGTCGTTTTAGCCATCAGGGCCAACTGACTCCATAACTAATGTCTTAACGGATGTTTATGAAAAAATTTGGGCCTTTTTCTTTGGGAATTCTGGATCACAAAAAATTCATTCACTATAACACACGAAAATCGATAAAAATTTGCGTTTACCTACTTTGAAGCTCATTTGAATATGAAAATGCCCTTGTTTTTCCTGTGGGACGAATTGTGTACATTGCTAACATCTACAAACATTCATGAAAAACTCGATCATTTTTTGCGAAATTTTGGATGACAAAAAATCTATGGACTATAGCACATGAAAATTATCAAATTCTGCGTTTACCTACTTTCGAGCTCGTTTGAACTTGAAATTTTTAATAAATACAAATATTGATAGTATACATAGTGATTTGAATACAAATTAAGAAAGCATACCAAATTCTAAAAAAGAACTATAAATACAAAACAAACTAATAGAAAATTGTTCGACAACTATCCGATCTTCGTCGTCTTTTTCAAGATCCTCACGAGTAGACAGATTCTATATTTGCGTTCTGAATTTGAGGAAGGTTTTGCACACCAATGACTCTTGTAAATGTTCTTACCCTCTTTCTTCCCTCATTTTAGCAGCGGATCATACATTATACACTATTTGTTAAGTAATAAATAAATTAAAGGATGAAAAATCACCAGAAATTGGTTGATTAAGATGAAAACCTCTAGTAAGCCTCTTGGATTCAGCCATTGGAGAGTAAATCATAACGGAAATTGAAAAATACAAACAACGTTTTTTTAAGATTTAAACAAAAATAAAATTAGAAAAGAAATCTGAAAATAGGATAAAGATTAGAGATATCTTAATCAAAGGGATTCTTGTTGATTCAATTTTGGATTAAAAAAACAACCAAAATATATGGCAAAAAAATATTTGCAACTTGAATGTTGGAGGAAAATCAGAAAAGATAACCATGAGAGAGATGGGAGAGAGAATTAACAATTTGAAAAGATAAATATGAGAGAGAATGATTTTTTTTTTAAAAAAAAGGATATATAGAATTAATTGAAAAAGAGAGATAAAATAGGAAGAAAATTGGGGCACATAATTTTTTTAAAATAATGACATTTTTGACATTATTGCTAATATTTATAAAGTATGAATATTTTTACTAAATATGTTATTTATTTTGACTAATTTACTAATTTTTCCTTATAATTATTCCCGGCATAACTTATCTTTAAATCAAACGACCTCTTTTAAGAAAAAAAAATTAACATAAAGCCCAAGATTAAAAGGCAACTGGATTTGTGAAACTTTTGGTCTTACAGACTGGACCATGGAAGCCCATAATCTAATTTACTGAACCTCTTATGTACATTTAGCGCTACAAGAAAATAAGAAATTAGTAACGGACACAAATTTTAAAGCTAAACAATAAAAATTTCATTCTAATCGTGGATTAGCGATGATTTATAAGAAAATCAATTAGCTAGAATCTATTAGTGACAAATTAACTAGGATTATAATAAGCCAATTCCATGTTTTCTTGTTGTCTCTTGGTTAATTTAACACTTTCGATTAGTCCAAAATTTCTAATCGCTACAACAACGGTAATAAATATATACTTATTAACAAAGAGTAACAAAGTATTTATCAAAATTAGTTAATTACATTGAATCCAATGTCGATATAGATTTTAGGGATATTTATAAAGAGTGCTAATTGCCGTTAAATATACATATTTTAGTGGCAGTTAAGCTATTGTCATTAATTAAATTGCGCGAAAGATTATCTTTGAGGTAGCGAGTGTAACTTCCTTAAAATCAATCGAAATTGAAAAGGAGTTTTCGATAAATATAAGATATCAGGTTGTTCCATATTCTTAATAATAAAATAGGGCTTAGGATGGAATATTTAGTTATGAATCGATACTTTGTTAATTAAATCGTAAGTTTGATAACATAGATATATCGAACTCTATCTAACGTATAATTAGTCATGCATATAATATTAGATACATGTAGTATACGTATGTATAAGAGTTAGGTAAGAACAAAAAAATATTCAGTCAACTAAACTTAATAATTGATCATATAAAAATTATATATCCTCAACATCCCATGATCAAATCAACATAATTATTGATATTAATGTCAGACTTAGTTGTCTACTTAACAAAATTATTATAAATAATATAGGACGGGGGAATATTTGAATTTATATCTTTTCACATAGCTATTGAAACGTTTAAATCTAGACAATTCAGTTTAACATATCTTAATCTTATAACAGATATTTATGAGCCAACTCTCATATTGTTAGTTTTATATTCGAATAAAATAAAGGATTTTGTTTGCTGATAGGTTGGCATCTAATTTAGAACTTGTTCGACTTTTAACTTGATTGGATTATGATATGATTGATGCGTAACTATTATTGTTATCTCATATTTTGAATATTACTTATGACATTGTGTAGGGTAAGACAAGACCCCTATATTGTCATCTTCATAAAGTCATAGGTCTTGTAGACAACTTCTAGAAAACCTATTAAAAAAAGAAAATGTCAATATTACCATCACAAAATTTAAGATTTTTTATTTACGAATTATGTTTTTTCTCAATTGATAAGATTGTTTAAGAATTGAGAAAATTTTGATAGCTTCTATAACTTGTAAATTTTTTGTGTATTTATGAAGATAAATATTTAAAAAAATTTAAATTGCATGTTCAATTAAAACTTTAACTTTATATCATTCTAATTTCATATTGGAACAAGCAAATAATTCTCTTTAGCCACTCTTGAATGGACCTCTCCTCTTGTTTTCATTTTTTTTTTGTTTTTCGTTTGATGTCACACCAAAACTTCAATTAATTCAATTACACGCTATATATAAGTTTGTTTAATAAAAAACATTTCTTATCAAAAAAAAAGTTACATTCAAAATTCAAATACGAAATCTCTGACCTAGTTAATAATATTGACTTGTTTTCAATTATTTCTACATAGAAAAGTCTAGCTCCAAAGTCCCCACTTCCCATGATAGAGATATGCAACTAGAGAAAAATAATAATTTAAAGAAGAATAGTAGTAGTTATATTTAATATAAAAATAAATAGCATCTCACCTAACTCCACAAAAATATTAATTTAATTAACTATTCCCAAACAATAAAACAATTGCACAAAAAGTTTGGCCTTTATTATTTATTTTAATTATCTTCTTACTTCAAATTCAAATACATGTATACATATATATACGTATATAAATGGTTTCACGTGGCCTGTTCTAAATTTGATTGCCTATGGCAATTTGTAACATAGCTAGAGCCAAGCTATTTAGCCTCTATTAATTATTTATTAAGAGGAAAAAATAGCTAAACTAATTAATTTAATTTAAATATTTATAGAAACTAGAATTTGTTGTTTATATACACTGCATTAAAAGTTATCGTTAGAAGTAATTAATTAATGATAATAGCTTAATATATGTATTCTTAGCAGTAACTAACTTTTTTTTAATATGTTTTTAACGATATTAAATTTAATGACACTTAATTAATGCCGATAAAGATTTAAACACTTTTTCTTATATGCTTATTTATTACCACTAAAGATTATTTTTGTTATTGTAATAGCAGATGACTTATTTTCATTCATCTACCCTTAAACTAAACATAAAAAAGATTCTCATTTCAGACTTTGATCTCGATCTTCAAATAAATACTCCCAATTAGAATGGCAAATCTAAGTCTTCATCCAATTTTTCTTCCACGTATGCAAAACCATATACACAAAGGATTGATGATTTGAAAATGCCTTACGGCTATCAACCTCCTAAGCTTCAACAATTTGATGATAAAAGAACTTTCAAACAACATATAGCACACTTTATCAAGACTTGTAATGATACTCGCATGTATGATGATTATCTTGTTAAAGAGTTCGTTCGATCTCTCAGAGAAAATGTCTTTGATTGATTCATAGATCTTGAACCTAATTTTATAGTTAATTAGAACAAGAGTTCCTTAATTGTTTTTTATAACACGAGACACATCGTTAGTATGATAGAACTTATAAAGGTTTGCCAAGGTATATATATATATATATGTATGAACAATTTATTTGTTTATATATAACTGGTTTTTGGCTTCACATAAAATCATTTCACAATATCTATATATATATATGCTATATTTCAGGTCTCTATTGTTATGTTTTTTGATAAGATATTTTTTGAACTCTCAAAATTTTGCAGTTTTTAAATTGTACTTTAATTATCCTCAAATATTTCTGACAAACCAATGACAGAATTACACATATATATGTTGCCTTCTCACATTTAAAAATATCCAAAAATAAAATAAAATGAATGATGGAGGAACAAGAAAAAGACTTTTACTCAATTTGCACAAATAGGTGTATAAATATACATATATGTGGACCAATATAATATAATATTGATATCAATGAGGATAAGGACTTTATGATCCTTATTCATATTTAGATAATAACTTTATTAGAAAAATAGATCAGGATAATAGTAGTTTTGGTTCTTAAATTATATATTGATAGAAACAATAATCTAATTTTGGTTATTTTGTAATATATATGATTTAGTATATTTAATATTCAATTAGTCAAAATATGTGTTTTTTTCATGTAGAAATTATGTTACATATTTGACTATTTAAAGAATTGTATTGTAATTAAATATGAAATAATAATACAGCATTATAATATCAGATGAGTAATTTAAATGATATAAGATAATTAATAAATTATGTTGAATTTATGAATATTCACAAGTCACAAGTGAAGAAATAAAAATTGCATGATCCAATTAATTGTAAGTATAATAATTGACATATTATAAAAATAAAATCAACGATGAATTAAAATTACTATAATTCCTAGAAAATAATACTTCACTTGTATATTTCTATAGAATTGTATGCTCCTCTATTATTAAAATAGGGTTCTTGTGTAATTTTTATTTTTACGTGATATTTGATATTTATAATAAAAATCGAATCTGAACCTCATTTAATTGTATTTCTATATTATAAACAATCAACGAGAACCAAAAAGAAAAGAGGAATACCATAACAAAATATTTTTTGGTCAACTTTACCTAATAAGTTGAAAAATTCAAAAAAGAGACCAATGAACTTGCAACTTTTACTTTATCTTTGATTTTATATCTTTTAAAGTTATTTATTTTTTTAATTTTTCATTCTATTTTTGATATTTATATTAAATTTAATTAATTTAAATTCCACTAAAGGAAAAAAGTTAAAGAATAACTTATTCATTGCACTATATTTTCAAGTGTTACCTTTTTAAATGATCATGATAAAGATTATTTTTGTATTATAAATATTTTATTTATCATTCATTTAGTTTAGCAATTACTTGAAAATGAACATCTTAAAAAAGACTACCCAAAAAGAAAAAAAAAAGTATCCTTAGCTCATCCAACTCATTTTTTTCCTTGCTCAATTTTGTATAAAAATTTGATTAAATCTCGATTAAAATATTTTTTAATACTCAATTTTTTACTCTCAGTACAAAAATTTGATTAAATTTCAATTAAAATATTTTTAATAAAAATTACTATCGTACTAAGATCAAAACCTCTAATTAGAATCTTTACTAGTAGCTCAACCAACTCTAAATACAGTGTTTAATATTCATTTCAACATTCGATTAAATTAAAATTAAGAAAAAAAAATACTCAAAGCGAGATTTCTAACCGAAAATATAAAAAATATTTATCACATACAACAACCCTTATTTTGATAGTTTTTTAAACAAAAACTATTATCGAACCAATATCAAGACCTCTTAATAGAACCTTTGTTGGTATCTCAACCAACTTTCAATATAATATTTGATATTCATTATAAAATCCGATTAAATTCAAATAAAAAAACATTCAAATTGAAATGTTTAATTAAAAATAAAGAGTATTTATCATACCACCGCAGCCCTCGTTTTAAGTGGCAAACTCAACTCAACTAACTCTTAATATATATATACTAAAAGCATAGCAAAGTTCTTTACTACTTCTGCACTCTGCATTTTCTTTCTACCAACTTTTCTCTATTCGGCGGAGATTTCTTGTTGATTTTTTTCTCTCAATCTGCGAAAATGGCGTTTCAGAAAATCATTGTGCAAAACCCCATCGTTGAGATGGATGGTTAGATCTCTTTTTCTCCATTTTGATTAGTAGATCTGTTTTTTTTTTCGGTAGATCTTACTGATTGACTGTTTAACTACTGATTGATTTGAGCTCTGTTGTCTTGAAAAAGGGAAAAGATTGAAACTTTATCAAAGGGGAAGCATAGCTATGGTGTTTTCTTTGGTTATTACTTGTATATATCATGTGGGGTTGTTTAGATCAGAGATATTAACTTGTTTATATAAAAATTGATCAACAATTCAAGAATTGATATTGAGTTCTTTGATGAAAAAAGATCCAAACTTTTTAACAAATGTGAAAAGATATATGTTTGTCCATTTTTTTTATTTTGAATGAACCTGGTGTCCGAGTCAGCTTTCATAGCAAAACATACCATTACGACAAATGAGAAGAATTACCTAGTGTTTTTTTGTCTCGGTTGCATATGCTGGTTTATTACTTGCATATACATATATATGTATATATATCTTGTGGGTCCTTGTTTGTACTGGTGTTTGATGCTGAAGAGGAGAAGTATAGTGACTTTGTCCTTTTTTTATTATTTATGTATCTTGTGGGGTTGGTTATATCAGTGCTGTTAAGTAATGTATATAACTAATGATTTAGCTCTTTGATGAAGAAAATATCCAAACTTTATCAAATGGGAAACATATATATGGTGTTTTTTTTATTATTACTTGTATATATATCATGGGGTTGGTTAGATCAGAGTTGTTAACTACTCTATATAGCTATTGACCATCCATTTCAAGAATTGATTTTGAGCTCTCTGATGGAAAAAAAGATCCAAATCTTTTAACAAATGGGGAATATATATGCTAGTCTTTTTGTGTTATTACTTGCATTGCATATATATATCTTGTGGGGTTGGTTGGATCAGAGTTGTTAACTAGTTTATTTAACTATTGACCATCCATTTTAAGAATTGATATTGAGCTCTTTGATGAGAAAAAAGATCCAAACTTGTAGCAAATGGGAAACTTATATGCTGGGTCTTTTTTTGTGTTATTGCTTGCATTTATGTATCTTGTGGGTCCTTGTTTGTTCGGTGTTTGAAGCTGAAGAGGAAAATCTAGTGACTCTGTCTTTTTTTATTTGTTTATTTTATGTTTGTTCAATATTACTTGGGGACTATTTTATTGGAATTTTTCAAAATCAATGTTAGTTATCATGTGTAGAGGAATCACTTTCTCAATTAATAAATAGATAGTCATTGGATTAGTAATCACTAATGTGACTAATCAGAGTAGTTTTCATAATCCAAACTAAACAGATGTTAGTCTTCTAACTATTCTTTTGATATGCGGGAATGCGTAAAAAATGGCAAACAATCTAATTTTCTTAATTTGAAGTATTCCCACCATTCTTGAATTAGTTCAAGAGTGATCATATGAAAGGTCTCTTTGAAATTTTATCTAACTTGATAGTAAGTTGTATTTTGTGGCCTCATTTAGGTTTCTATAGTATTTCAGTATAATATTGACTGGTGACATCATTTCAGAAGTCAATTTGATTTTGGTAATTTTGGTCTGAGAGGAATCTTTTTTTTAACTTAATTTTTATCTAAATTATTCATGTGACTTTGACTGTTAAAGACTACAAATTTTTATCTCTTACAATCTTCTTCTTGATTATGTGATTCAGGAGATGAAATGACTCGAGTTATTTGGAAATCTATCAAGGATAAGGTAAAAAGTTTTATTGGATTGTTTTTTGAATCAGTTTGGGTTTCTTGTCACCTTCTAATAATAAAATTTGCACGCCACTAATATACGAAGCTACTTTGCTTGCTTTAGCTCATCCTTCCCTTTCTGGAATTGGACATCAAATACTTTGACCTTGGTCTTCCCCACCGTGATGCCACAGATGATAAGGTTACAATTGAAAGTGCGGAAGCCACTCAGAAGTACGTATTTGTTCATCTTTACTTCCTAGTTTACAACTAACGGGGAAGAAAATATCCATTTGTTGGAGCAAATCCATTTGCTATTCTTTCCTCTATTCATGTCTTCATTAATTTTTTAGAGTACTGGATATCTCTCCATTTGTTCTTCATATTAACTTTAACTGGTATTGGTTGTCCATTATAGTTGTAACATTTCCGCCTCCTTCTGGTTTCTTAATGTCTACTGTATGGTCCAACTGCAGGTACAACGTAGCTATTAAGTGTGCAACCATCACCCCAGGTGCTTATTTCAGTGTCCAACTGGACTACACACCTTTTTGTTGAGCTTTTGCTCATATTTTCAGCAAAAGTCGCTCCTTTCTGTTGAGCTATCATTCTAAAAAGTGCTATTTTGCAGATGAGGCCCGTGTAAAGGAGTTTAACTTGAAATCCATGTGGAGGAGCCCTAATGGGACAATCAGAAACATCCTAAATGGTACCCCTCCATTTCTTCTTGTATCTGGATCATGTTATTTCTTAGTTATGGCTTGCTTAATTATAGCCTTTTGCACTCATTGGCATTGTCTACAGGAACTGTCTTTAGAGAACCAATTATGTGCAAAAATATCCCCAGACTTGTCCCAGGTATCCTAGATTTCTTGTGCTTTCTGCTTTTGCGTCTTCCCTCAAGTTGATTTAATTGAGTAGTTAAGTAAAATCTGCTTCTTAAACCAGGTTGGACCAAACCAATTTGCATTGGTAGACATGCTTTTGGAGATCAATACCGAGCTACTGATACTGTTATTAAAGGAGCTGGAAAACTCAAATTGGTGTTTGGTAAATTTTTGTTGGTTGCTTTACTTGATATGAACCTATTAGATAGCAATGTTACTCATCTTTATAGGGTCTATTCCAGCCTTTTCTTATTAGCAAAAGGTTTTGCTTACTTTCTTAGAATATCTTTACTGAAATATTATTTTAATAATTTATCAGTGCCAGAAGGATCAGACGAGAAGACAGAATTTGAAGTTTACAACTTTACTGGTGCTGGTGGAGTAGCTTTATCCATGTACAACACAGACGAGGTTCTCTAGCAAATGTTTGGTTTCCTTTCCAAATTTGGAATATTAAATTGTTGCAGACTTATATCCTTTTACTTTCTTGCTGTGATGCAGTCTGTTCGTGCATTTGCTGAGGCTTCAATGAACATGGCATTCCAAAAGAAATGGCCGCTCTATCTTAGTACAAAGAATACCATTCTTAAGAAATATGATGGGAGGTAAACAGTCGAATTGTTGATCTTTGTGTTTCTCATTTGGCCTTCACTTATCCATTCTAAATTAGGTTGACACCTTGAGCCATTTTGCTTTTTCCTCACATTTCTACTGTTTTCTGTATACATTCTGTACCTCTGAACTATCATAAATACTCTTATATAAAGGTTCAAAGACATCTTCCAAGAAGTTTATGAAGCAAATTGGAAGTCCAAGTATGAGGAAGCTGGAATCTGGTGAGTTCCACAGTTCACTTGGTAAGCAAGGTTATAATATCACAAGTACATAAATATCGACTCTTTCGTGATGCTTTATAGGTACGAACACCGTCTTATCGACGATATGGTTGCTTATGCTTTAAAGAGTGAAGGTGGTTATGTATGGGCCTGCAAGAACTACGATGGGGATGTACAGAGTGATTTCTTAGCACAAGGTATCACATATGCGTTTTGTAGCCTTAAGACTGTCATTTCGACAAATCTTCATAGAATATGTTATGACGTATTGACATGCTAATTGCTGAATTGAGTATTCCTGTCTTTCTCCCTATAATCTCTCCTCTTAGATGTTTATAATTTTATCCCTTTTCCCTTGGAACAGGTTTTGGATCCCTTGGGTTGATGACCTCTGTCCTGGTATGTTTATTTTCAAGCATTTTTTTTTGCTTCAACCAACTCCTTGTCCCGTTTTCAGTTTTATCTTTTTTCTGTAATTCTCTGAAATGTATGACAATGCTTCTGGCTCTTTTGATCGTTTTCCTTTTCGTCGTTGATATGGTCCATTGTTTTGGATTCTGAAAAGTTGTGGATCTATGGTTCAGGTGTGTCCTGATGGCAAGACCATTGAGGCTGAAGCAGCCCATGGAACTGTTACCCGCCACTACAGGGTTCACCAGAAAGGAGGTGAAACCAGCACAAACAGCATTGCCTCCATCTTTGCCTGGACTCGTGGCCTTGCACACAGGTAGGTTACTATCGTTCTCGATCTGCTGAGCTTTAGCCTACACAATCGTAGGAAGTATGCGTACTTAATAAAATGCTTTTGAACAGGGCATCATTGGACAACAACGAAAGGCTCTTGGATTTTACTGAGAAACTAGAGGCAGCATGCATTGGTGCAGTGGAATCTGGAAAGATGACGAAAGATCTTGCACTCATCATCCATGGATCCAAGTAAAGCCTTATTCTCTTCCTTTTCTCGTTTTCTTTGTTAATCGTTAATCGAGCTTCTATTCTCATCCCTTTTCGTCGCCCCCTTTGAATAGGCTTTCACGAGAGCATTATCTGAACACGGAAGAGTTCATTGACGCTGTAGCTGATGAGCTCAAAGCAAAACTTCTGAAAGCAAAGGCCTAAATGTATGAGTGATGACAAGTCAGTTTGAGGCTATTGAATTGAAGAGAAATAAAAGGAGTTAAGGCCTTGTTTGGTATACTAAATTTCAAGAGGTTTTTATCCTTTTTAGGTTGAGGATTATTCTCCAGACACTACATTTTGAACCATTTGAATCTGAATTTCTATTGCTGATGTTGCTGCAAGTTATTTGCCAATTTATAGTTTCACACATAGTTTGTTGTTGCCTTTTAATATCAATTTGCTTGAGAAAAAAAACATCTTTATTAATTGTTGCAAAGTTTGAAGTACTGTGGTTAGAGGACAGTAACTCGGTGCACTAAAGCTCCCGCTATGTGCAGGGTTCAAGAAAGAGCCCGACTATAAGGGCTTATCGTACGTAGTCTGATCTTACATTTTTTCCGAGGTTATTTTATCACATGAAAACAACTTTATTAGTAATTTCAAGGTTTCCCTGCCAAACAATGTTCTAAATTATTTCAGCCAAGATCTAAAACTATAGATCAATTAATACGATGGTGGTTATTTATACGGATAATTTAGGATCAATCTTCCTTTAATGTCTTCTGAGTTAAGTCTGTCAGCTGGTGTGTAGGGTTTGTTTAGTTATGATGATGGTTATCTATACGGATAATTTAGGATCGACTTTTCCTTATTGCCTTACGAGTTAGTTTTTTTCTATTGTTGCGTAGGATTTGTTTAGTGTGATCTATATATCTAAAAAAAAAAGAAGTAAAAGTGAACGAAGGAAATAAATATTCTCATCAACCTTTAAATTAATTTATTGCTAAAGGCAGGCCAAAATCTTATCTTTTCTGTCTCTTTTTTTTTTTTATCTTTTCAAATATTCAAATTATTAGGGTTACTGATTGCACTGGCCGACTTATATTTCTTATTCATATTTGGTAGCTTATTTAATTTAATTTAATGAACTCGACCCACCAGAATTAAAAATATTACAAAAAATAAAATGAACATCGTTTCTAATAAAAATGATAATTAACCTATTATAACAAATTATATTTCATGCATATTAATCTTCCATTTAAAAGTGTTTATATTCCAGATATGCTTATTAAGACCCCGAGTTTTAACAATAAATATTCAATTGTTTTCTTAAAACTCGCACGTCCATTAAATTGTGTCACGTAAAATTATAATAACCTACTTGCATGCAAATAAAATATATCTACATGTTCGTATTCGAATAAAAGTCTAGCTAGCTAAACATTATTACTAGCTAGCATGTGTTATATTTTTACGTAATACATAAAGATACCTTTTTAATTTGACCTTGTCTAATATCTACATGTCCTTCGAATTTAAGCGTATAAAAAATAAATATTTAAATTTGTATACAGTTGAACAAGTAGACATACTTGTCCTACTTGACCTTATACGTGGCAATTCACATCCTATGTGGCACTTACATGTACTATGCTACGTAGAATATATGCAATGACTAAGCCACATATACTTGACGAGTGTCAATCGATGCGATACAGATTAGTAAGTCCAATTCCAAATACTTGTGGTACAAAATGCTATTATAGTGTGTATTTTTATATTTTTGTTCTTCGTTAACCAGAGATTTCAAATTCAAAATCGAGAAAAAAGGCACGTAAGTAGGTGACATTTTTTTTTTTCAAGGGTATTATAGTAACATAAAGTCACAAATTTAAGATGATCCCTTTAAAGCATGTTACATTAATTCCACTAAATAATCTTTTCACACAAATCTCACATACTTTGGTGGTTTTTTATCTAAACAATCAACATATACATGATGAAATCAAATTGTAAAAAGTTTATTCAAAGAAAATCTAATTTCAATTTTCTCAACTACAAAAAGCATATCTAAAATAAGATTTAAATGAGAAGAAATAGAAGCAAAAGATAAATAAAGGATAACATCATTATACATTTATATGTTATAAAATAAGAACCCCTAAAAAAAGCATTCATTTTCCAAAGATGAACCTAAAATTTAAAAAGCAAAATATAATAATATTAATATGCCAAAATACACAATTTTCTTTCCTCCTCTTATCTTCACCACATTTTCATTCTGAATCACTTTCCATGCTTCCCATAGCTTTCAATCCTCTTGGTTTCTGCACCAAAAACATAACAACATAATATGTTATTATAATAGTAAAATACACCCTTGTCAAGAACTATAGCTGTTGCTCAGATGATAGGTGCGTGTTGGATCCTCCAAAAGTAGTGCGTTTTTGGTAGATTTTACACGAGTGTGTGCGATCTTTCAAAAGTAGAGTACTGCATTTTTTAAGGACCTGACACGAGTGCGATCTACCAAAAGTGTAGTAGCGCATTTTTGAAGGATTTGACATGAGTGTGCGATGATCCTCCAAAAATGAACTACTCTACTTTTGAAGCATCTGACACGAGTGCATGTTGCATCCTCTAAAAGTAGTGTATATTAGGAGGATCCGACACAAAAGTATGTGCGATCCTCCAAAAGTAGAGTAGTTCATTTTTGGAGGATCTGACACGAGGGCGTGTAATAAAAGAGAGCAAGTGCAATACCTTCTTAGAGGTCTTCTTCTCTCTCACTTCATACCTTTCTTGGCACAAATCTTGCAACCATGTACCAGGTTGCACCAACTACACAAAACATATCAAGAAATATTTAAATGACAAAAGTTCAATTCTTGGATCACACATTTTTGAATTTGAAGTAAAGAGACTTACAAGAATGGTTCTTTGTGTCAACTTAGCCCTTTTCTTAGGCCTTTGAGGAAGCTTGCAACCTTTCATTGCCATAAAATCCTCTTCTTTTTCTTTACTTGACAATGTGATGACCAATTTTGGCCAAACCGTCTTTTTCTTTTCCTCCCTTGCTTCCATGAACAGCTTGTTACTATCTTCCACGCCAACCGACCCTCTCGTCGTATAATATCGATCCTCCTTCTCAGGGGATGACACTGATGTCTTACGATGCTCATTTGCGTTAGAACTATTCACACCCAAATCCCTGCCAAAAACAAGAACCACCAAATTTTAGTACTACAATCGTGTACTTTTCAGGTAACCAGATCAATAAATTTTTCCGTTTTACGACTTGGAATCTTCAAAAAAACAACAATATTGTTCTCAAAAGGTAAAACATCACAAATGGAAATACCTATAGTCCCTTTGCAAAAACTAAGAAAATCAGCAAATCAATAACTGAAACTGAAGTACTACTACAATCTTTTGCATTTTGGGTAACCAAATCGATGATTTTTTCCGTTTTTAAGACTTGGAATCTTCAATAAACAGCAATATTTTGCTCAAAAGGGAAAACACCACAACAAGAAAACTGATATATATGTGGTTGAGAAACTGGTAGACAACCATAATTCAGCAAAAGAACAACAAAATATGTTAAATGATGAATTGGATGGCGTGGATGGATTGAATATGCCGGACTGGAATTTGAAGTAACAGCTACACCAGAAACAATCTGATTCATTCTCAAGTATCATTACCAGCTCCAAAACAACAATCTTCACATCTAATATGTTTACAAACCAATCCGAACCAAACCTAAAGTCGAAAACTTTGAACTTCCTTTCCTTCTAATGTACATATAAGACATCAAATTGTGGCGTAATTCAGGACAGATACAGCTCAATTTGATACACAATAAACCAACAAATCAATTTTCCACACAATGGACTTACCATAACCCCAAAACACAATCAAAGAAAGGATCTTTACATCAAAATCTTGATATATACAACAAATCTCAACCAAACAGCATCTAAAGAAACCAAAAGTAGTCATAATTCGACATAAAAATCAAATCTTTAACACAAATGAGGCATTTTTGCCCCTCAATCTTCACTCCATTAGTTTTCTTAACAATCAAAAATATGATTTTCTTTTTTGGTTACCTGTTAAGCCTATGAGGAGAAGACACAGGAAGAGGAAGATGACCAGATTCCTTGTTATTATCAACAACTCTAGATGTAATTTTCTTCTTCACCACAAGACTTCTTCCTCCATCAGATTTCCCATTTGAAGTTGAATCTTTCACCTTAAAACACCTAAGTCTTTTTCTGTTTCCCCACTGTAATTTATCCATATCTACAACAACCCCACAAAATCAAACTCAGATATTAACAAGAAATTGAACAAAAAAACTAGATTTTTGAAACAGTAAAAAGACTGACCTCAAGATCTATGGCTTAGATACTGATACTCCAAACCAGATTTTATCAACAGACTCTGTAACAACATAAAAAAAAAATCAAAACCCATTAGCCAAAATCTTACATAAGAACTGAAAAAACACAAAAAGATTGAAACAAACAAACAAAAAGATGGAAAATTTACAAAGAGATCATCTTTTTTTCTTCTCCTCCTTCTTCTTTAGCCTTAGTGACTCAAAAAGATGAGATTTTTATTGAAAAATTCAATGAGTTGTCCAATATATATACAAAGATCATCTCTTTTCCCCTTAAAATGAAATGGGGTTCTTGAATTTTTCCTCAAAATAGGTGCACTTGTCTTCTATACAAGTGTTAATCTTTGTGTCTTTTTGCTACTCTCTAACCCCCTTTTCTTTTCCTTCCCACTGTTTTCTGGTTTTTTGTAATTTTCCCTTCTTCCTTTTTCCCTTTTTAAGGGGTGGGGGGGGTAGGGGGTATGTTTGGGGGTGGGGGTAGGGGGGTATTTGAGTAGATTTAAGTGAGACAAATCTTGGCCATTGGTTATTGAATGGATGGCTAGATGAGTTTTCTTGGTTTTGTTGGGTTGAATTTATTACCTCATAACACTTGTGCATACCTTAAAAAAGATTTTCCCAATGGACTAATATAGAAGAAAGATCAAGTGAGTAGTGAGGTGATTTTGGAAAAAAATTTAGTAGCTCAATTGGTTGGCTATTTGAATTTTTATTTTATCGGTGAGAGTTCGATTCGACATCTTGATAGAAAATTTTGTTGTTTGCAATTGAGATATTATACAATGATTAAACAACACAAATTTATTAGTTTAAGATTTAATTATGTGTCTTTATTTTAATTTTTTAAAAATTATCTTTCGTATTATATATATATATATATATATATATATATATATATATATATACACAAAATAGTCAATTACTATAAAAGACTAAAAATGTCATATCAAAAAATGACTATTATAGGGAAGTTTTGACAAAATTAACTTTTTTCTTTTAAAAAATTAGTTTGTATTCAAGATCAACTAACTAGTCTTACTAGAGATGTTGGTGTAGCACACATATTCAAGGCGGTTGAGAGGATATATTTTTGCTTGATATGCGATTCTCGGGGCTCGTTTAACAGATTTTATATAAATTATGTGTTAAATTTTTTTATTAACATAGTTAATTTCATAATTTTTGAATAAATTAATGGCACATAATAAGTTTTTAATTTATAGAGATAAGAAGATTGAAAGTACTCAAATAACAAGTTGTAGTATCACATCTTTACTATTTCGTAATATTATGAAGTTGACTATATATTACGTAATATTTTTAAAAATATACGCAGCAAAATTTTACTTTTTCACTTATCATTAATCTTTATTGTTTTGTCATATGTCTCAAAATTATCATATTTTATTTAACTATTGAAAGTAATTTTACTTTTATTCGTGATGGAGTGATGTTATATAGTAATACTAGTAAGTTTTATTTATTATTTTCTTTAAGAGAGGAAAACTGTATAGTATGATAAAAAAAAAATACTTTTAGAAGTAATAATTCTTTTATTATTAAAAAGTTAAGATATTAGATTATTTACGTCATGTTAGAAGTTCTATAATCTATGAGTTTTTTTTATCATGTTTGTAATTATTTCAAACTATTAATGTACTTTTATAATTTTGTGTTATTGGATTATTATTATCATTATACTATATTATAATGGGATAATGCACAAGTACCCCTCAACCTATGCCCGAAATATCAGAGACATGTTCAAAATGCATGAGAGAACATGTCTCTTGCAATGTAATCACTAATCTTATATTTGTGTTCGCGTTTAGTTAAAATTAAAGTTTTCATTTTTATCTTTTAGTATATCTTTAGATAAATTTTTTAAAGGAAAGGAGGAGAATTTGAAGAATCGGTACAAAATAATAATTGTTAACCTAGATAGGGCACAAATTTAAAGTGTGAAATTATTCATTGATGTTATGTTAAGGTAGGGTATTTAACAAAAATGTGAAAAACATGATATCTTCTTCAAACATCGAATATATAAAAAAAACACTTCGTGTGTAATAAACTATCTATTTTTAAAAAAGTTGCTTAATAATACATATAGTGTGTTTAAATATGGAATAGACAACTACATTCAAGAGAAATCAAACTTCATCCACTCTATAGGTCACATATTCGGATGACCTATATTCGAATCGTGAAAATAATCAGTGAAATTAATTTCTGTGAGAATCTTTATAAAATCCTACATTTACACGAATACATCAAGCACCAAAACATCTGTTTTAGGTTACTTAACAAATATTCGCTTGCTTTTACACCTATATATAATTCAACTGAAATATTACAATTATAAATACGAACACATAGTTAAAGAGCTAATGATTTGTTGAATAAAATTCATTAGTGCAAAATAAAAAGAGCACACTTAAATTAATTGAATACTAAACATACTTAGTTGGAGATTAGTTTTTTTCCAACTAAACAAAATTGTACAAATCATGGAGGGACCAAAATAAATAAAATAATCTTTTTAGATCTCTTAAATGTATTTTATATATATAAATAAAATAAAAAGAGCACAAAACTAAAAACTACTTGCAAGTGAAATGATACTATATACATGTATATATAAACTAAACACCTATGCTACAATAACATTATACGGTCTAATACGTAAAATACATCATTCTACGTAGCTTCGCTCAACTGGCAAAGATTGAGGGACTTGTAACTAAGGTCACAACTTCGAGCCCTGTATCGTGAAGTGTAGAATAAGGGACTTGTATCTTAGGTCACAACTTCGGAACTTGTATATCAGGTCACAAGTTCGAGCCCTGAGTCATGTGAACTACACTTAAGTAACTAAAGAATAAGTAAAAGTTAAAAAAGAAGAAGGAAAACATAAATTTCCAATACACAAATATGTATGCAATAAGAACACACACAAAAAAAAAATTAAAGCATTCATTTTCCAAAGGTGAGCTAAAATTAAGAAAAATAATATGTCAAAATACACAATTTTTCTTTCCTTCTCTTTCCCCTCAAAAAATAAAGTACAAAAGATCCAAATATTTCTTTCCAACATCTTCAATTATCCCAAAATAATTCCCAAAAATCAATCTTGGCTTTACACTGACTCTGTCTTGTTTCCTTAACTCACTCTTTATCTTCACCACATTTCATTCTGAATCACTTTCCATGCTTCCCATAGCTTTCAATCCTCGCGGTTTCTGAAAATAACATCATAACGTTGTTATAACAATACACCCTTGTCAAGAACTATCATGTACGTGTTGGATTCTCCAGAAGTAGAGTAATGCATTTTTGGAGGATTTGACACGAGTGCGTGTTGGATCCTCCATTAGTTATGTAGTGTATTATTGGAGTGGAGGATCTGACACGGGTGCATGCGATCCTCCGAAAGTAAAGTAGTATATTTTTGAAAGATCTAACATAGGTGCATGCAATAAGAGGAGAAGAGGTGTATTACCTTCTTAGAGGTCTTCTTCTCTCTCACTTCATACCTTTCTTGACACAAATCTTGCAACCATGTACCTGGTTGCACCAACTGCACACAACAAGATAAGGAGACTTGTTTAGCTTGTAAAGAATCAATAAATGACGAAGTTTTCGATTCTTGGATAACACATGACTTACAAGAATGGTTCTTTGTGTCAATTTAGCCCTTTTCTTAGGCCTTTGAGGAAGTTTGCAGCCTTTCATGGCCATAAAATCCTCTTCTTTTTCTTTACTTGACAATGTGATGAGCAATTTAGGCCAAACCGTTTTTTTCTTTTCCTCTCTTGGTTCCATCAACAGCTTGCTACTATCATCCACGCCTACCGACCCTCTCGTCGTATAATACCGGTCCTCCTTCTCGGGAGATGATACTGATGTCTTACGATGATCATTTGCGTTAGATCTATTCACACCCAAATCCCTGCCAAAACAAGAACCACCAAATTGTAGTACTACAATCTTTTACTTTTCGGGAATCAAACAGCAATATTGTGCTCAAAGGTAAAACACCACCACAACAGGAAATACCTCTAGTCCCTTACAAAAACTACGAAAATCAGCAAATCAACTACTGAAATTCGAAGTAACAGCTTCACCAGAAACAACCTGATTGATTCTTAAGTATAACTACCAGCTCCAAAACAACCAATCTTCACATCTAATGTGTTTACAAACCAATCCCAACCTAACATAAAGTTGAAAGCTTTGAAACTGACATCAAATCGCGTAATTCAGGACAGATACAGCTCAATTTGACATACAAAAAACATAGTAACACACTTATGCAATCAAAGAATGATTCTTTGCATCAAAATCTGGACATATCTCTACCAAACAACATCCAAAGAATCTAAAAGTAGTCATAATTTGACATAAAAATCCAATCTTTAAAACAAATGAGGGATTCTCCCCCCCCCCCCCCCCTCAATCTTCACTTTCAAGTTTTCTTAACAATCAAAAATATGATTTTTTTTTGGTTACCTGTTAAGCCTATGAGGTGAAGACATAGGAAGAGTAAGATGACCAGATTCCTTGTTATTATCAACAACTCTAGATGTAATTTTCTTCTTCACCACAAGACCTCTTCCTCCATCAGATTTCCCATTTGAAGTTGAATCTTTCACCTTAAAACACCTAAGTCTTTTTCTATTTCCCCACTGTAATTTATCCATATCTGCAACAACCCCACAAAATCAAATTGACATATCAACCACAAATTGAAAAAAAAGACTAGATTTTGAAATAGTAAAAACAAGAAAACAAACACTGACCTCAAGATCTATGGTTTAGATACTCCCAACCAGATTTGACTCTGCAACAACATAAACAAAATCTCAAGTAAGAAGTGGAAAAAACACAATAAAGATTGAAATAAACAAACAAAAGATAGGAACTTTACAAAGAAACAATCTTCTTCTTCTTGAATATCCACAGTAACTCTTAAAAAAAAGATGAGATTTTTATTCAAGAATTCAATGATTTTTTCTTAACAAAATTCCAATTTGAATCCAAAGATCATATCTTTTTCCATTAATATGAAATGGGGTTCTTGAATTTTCCTCAAAAAAAACAGGTGCACTTTGTCTTCTTTACAGTACATAGATAATCTTTGTGTCTTTTTGCTACTCTCTAACCCCCTTTTCTTTCCCCTCCCACAGTTTTCTGGTTTTAAGTAATTTTTCAACTTTTTTTTGTTTTCCTTTTTTAAGGGGGGTGGGGTAGGTGGGGGTGGGGGGTTTATTTAAGTAGATTTAAAGTGAGACAAATCTTGACCATTGGATATTGAATGGACGGCTAGATGTGTTTTAGTACCTCTAGAGTGATGGATGAAGACTTTTGGGAGTTTATGGAGAAAAAAACAATACTCAAAGTTAAGCCCAAATGAATCATCAAAATGAGTTGGGCCTAAATGTTTTGTTGAGTTTGGGCTTAGGATTTGGGCTAGGGTTAGGTTAAGAAAAGAAAATTTGGGCTTAGGGTTTCAAACTTAGCTCAAGTTTTAAGTTGTCATTTTGAGCCTCATGAAGTTTTTGAATTTGTAATGTTTTGAATTCTTGATGATAGTTACATCTCTTAGTCGTTGTGAGTTCAATTCTTACTGTTGCTTAATGAAACGTTCGGTGAAACATGTAGGGGTGCAAGGAAACTATGGAACTAGTTAGTAGATGTTGAGACGATCGTTTGCTATTACTTCTTTCTTGGGATTGAATTTCTCTCAATATGTCGTCTATCATTGTCAATTTTCTCTCTTCATCATTTATAAAAGGAATCAACCATGATTTCATGCGAAGTTCTTTTGGTCAACTCATGATCAAAATTACAAAGTATTTTTCACCAGACGATGACTCTCTAATAATATTAGTTCATTAATATGAATATAATTTTGTTAATTTCTCAATTAATCAACCATGTGTATCTAATAATTGATATATGAGTTGGAAACTTAGAATGAAATTGTTTCATACAACTTCATGTTATAAATAATATATGGGGACCCTTTGATACACATGCATGTCCTTGTAGTATTCATTATTTCATTTGGTTGTTTCTCAAACTTTTTAAAGGTATATATTATTTTGCTAGTCATATTAAATTATAAGGAATAAATTTATCATATATCATCTAGCCTTATTATAAAATGTTGATGTTTTGTTGGTTTTTGAAAGAAAAAGAAAGTGACAGACCTACATTATATTAATTCTTATGGATGGTACTCATGAAACAAAACACTATATGACTTTTAAAATATTATTATTGTTTGGTAATTTTTTCAACCAATATTTTGATTAAATACAACAAGGTGATTTAATGACTTTAAAAATGAAGCATCTGCCTTAGGTTTCAAAATTTGAAGGCCCATATTTTTTTTTAAGTAATAATAAAGTTATTATAAGCCCCTTTTAACAAGATAATATACAAGATCTTTTATTTATTTATTTTAATTTATTTCAAAACATTAAAAAATGATTTTGTCGTTTTTATCAATTTTTAAATTTAACTTCCACATAGTATGTTTTACACCACAAAATAAAAAGATGTTTTGGATATATATAGGAGCGGATTCACGTGTCGTCCAGGGTGTTCACCCGAATATCCTCGGTAAAAAAATACACGGTATACCTAAGGTGAATTTTCTGGATTTATCGATATATATATTTTGAACACCCTGAATCACAAATGGATGAGATAGCCCAGTAATAGCTTAGCTCAAAGTTACGCACGATTTTTAATTAAAAAGAAAGAAATGATTGTGATCATCTTAAGAATAACGAGAAAGTCAAAAACCTTATGAAAAGGGTGAAAAGCTATAAGGTTACGAGGTGAGCTCTAGCTGAATGAAGTGTAAATGAAACAAGAGATGATGGTTGTCCGGAAGTTCCATTTTACATCCCGTCACTACGTTTTAGTAACTTGGTTCACAAGAAATTTTGAACACCATTTTTAATTTACTATTTTCTTGTACTTGTGTTATTGAAATGATCGATTATATTTAAAATTTATCCAATAAATCAATTCATTTCACAAGTAATTTTAAATACCATTTTTAACTTAGTATTTTCTTGTACTTGTGTTATTGAAATGCCCGAATCACATATTTAAATTTTAATTAATTTCACCTACATGTTAGCTACAAACTACATAATTTTTTTATTGATTCACAATGAAACATTTCATGGAAATAATTATAAAAATTTAACAAGAATCACTTAAAATGGAGATTCTTTTATTAAGCCCTAATATTGTTTAGTGTAATATATTCTCTATATGGTATAGTATTAGGGTTTCTATAACAAAATAAAAATAAATATATGTAGCTATACTAGCTAATTTGTATAAATATTTTGAATATGTAAAGTTGTTTAGACTAGATTATACGGATAAAGATCCGGTCAAGTGTAATAAGGTCAAGTAATGTTCAATTGTCTTATAGATTCATGTCATGTGTACTATATAATAATTATGGTTGAGATCCATTTAAATTATATACTCATTATAATAATAAAAACAACAAAATTGTCAACTTCTTTATTTTTTAAAACTATCAAATAAAGCAATTAAGTGAATTCAAGTCAATATTTTCAAGAAGAAAAATTCAAAATTGACGAGAATATGCGAATTTCCTGACTTTTTACCCCCCCTCAAACTTCTTCGGGAGTATGTTCACACACGCTTTCTCCAAATTATGATGTAATCTCCAAAAATAGATCAAACTTAAAAACATCATTCAGTTCTAAATAATAATTCAACTAAAGAACTGATAATACATTTTAATTTTTTTTTTTGGAGGTTTTCATATAATTATAAAAATATATTTATGGATCTCAACCATAAATTATTATATAATACACATGACATGAATCTATAAGACTATTGAACATTACATGACCGGATCTTTATCCAGATTATACATAACATGCACATAACTCTTTAACTTGATAACAATTGAGTTTAGTTCAGAGATAGAGGTTGAGTTTGATAAATAATACAACTAAGATTTGATTAGCTAGAGGGTCATCATCCTAATGAATTAAACTAACATTTTTTTTTATTGACTAGTAGATATAAAAATCAACTTTAAAATATAGAAATTAAATTTGGAGTGTTTGGTACAAACTTGACTTGCAATTAAACACTACTATTGGTCCCTCATTAGGTAAACTAATCATGCATGCATGGAACAATTTTTTTTAAAAAACTATATATATATATATATAGGGATAATGCCCAAGTACCCCCTCAACCTATGTCCGAAATCTCAGAGACACACTTATACTATACTAAGGTCCTATTACCCCTCTGAACTTATTTTATTAATAATTTTTTACCCCTTTTTAGCTTACGTGGCACTATCTTGTGGGCGCAACGATGGTTGACTTTTTTTTTAACTAGTGTCACGTAGGCTAAAAAGGGGTAGAAAATTACATATAAAATAAGTTCAGGGGGGTAATAGGACCTTAGTATAGTATAAGTGTGTCTCTGGGATTTCGGGCATAGGTTGAGGGGGTACTTGGGTATTTTCCCTATATATATATATATATATATATATATATATATAAACTTTCAAGGATTGATTCGATAAAAAAAAATATTTTTAGCATATATTATGACATGTTGCTTTGATTTTAGTTAAAATTTTAATAAGAGATTTCGAAAAGTCTACTATAGTAATATTTACATTATATTTCTCAACGGTCAATATATAGTTAATCTTGGAAGAATAATCAAACGTTATAATTGAATTAACTTTAGTTTGTAAAATTGACAAAAGGTGGAGAAGTCTTTATTGTTGAAACTTTAATTTGAAAGAGAAAAAAAGCAAAAGGCTAATTTTATTTTATTTTTTAAAAAGGAAGAAAACAAAAGGAAGTTTTTTTTAAAAAAAATTACTACTAAGGATGACTGTTAATTAATTTGATACTGTTCATAATTTGACTTGCATGATTGTAATAATTATGTTTAAACACGTAAATAAAACATTATCATATGCAATTATCATTCAAAATTTGAAATGATTTTACTCACAAATTAATAGGTTAAGATGTACATTGGATAATTTTTTCACCTAAAATAACCACACACAAAAAAATAATCTAAAACATATATATATATATATATATATATATATTTGAATTCAAGAATTATTTTTACAAGTTACTCTGTATTTTTTCTCAATTATCCTCTTTATTTCAAAAATAAATTTTACTTTATGGGATAAAACACTCTTTACCAAAGTAGAGAATTGATTCATTCGCAAATCTTAACGAGAAATATCATCTCTATCACGATCTAATATATATATATATATATATATATATATATGCATATAAAACAAATATCAAGAAATATGAGTATATAATTCATTTCCTAACTACCCTTTTGTTTGAAAAAAACAATCAAAAGAATTTTTTTTCTAAAGGTTGCCTTATGAGTGAAAATTTGCATAAATTAAAGGGATTTACTTTAAAGATTAAAAACAAAAAGTAAAAGAAGAAGAAGGAAATTTTTTGATGATAAAAGTATATTTATTAAGCAATTAGGTCTTGTTTCTTTTTGTGATTTTGTTTGATAGCGTTTGTATTATTAAGAATAAATAAATAAATTAGAATTTGAAAATGTATATACATATGAATTAAATACTCCTTCTGTTTATTTTTACTTGTCTTAATTCGTAACTAAATTTTCATTTTTACTTGTTATATTTGATTCATGTTCAAGAAAAAACAATTATTTTTCATATTTTACCCTCAGTATTATATACTTATTCTTCGAATTATTTTTTCAAGACCTAATACTAAACATCATTTAATAGAAAAAAAATTGATAAAACGTTTATAATAATAATTATCTTTTAATGGGTATGTCAAGTCAAATAGTAATAAATAAAAACGAACGAAACGGATATAATATTGAGACCAATATGATAAGATAGAATAGTCTTTTTAAAACCCCAAAATTATGGCGATAATTAATCCGGAATTATGTGAAAATAGAGATCCCTATTTAATATTTAGGGATAATGTCCAAGTACCCCCTCAACCTATGCCCGAAATCTCAGAGACACACTTATACTATACTAAGGTCCTATTACCCCCCTAAACTTATTTTATCAATAATTTTTTACCCCTTTTCGGCCTACGTGGCACTATCTTGTGGGTCCAACGATGGTTGACTTTTTTTTTCAAACTAGTGCCACGTAGGCAAAAAAGGGGTAGAAAATTACTTATAAAATAAGTTCAGGGGGGTAATAGGACCTTAGTATAGTATAAGTGTGTCTCTGGAATTTCGGGCATAGGTTGAGGGGATACTTGGATATTTTTCCTAATATTTATATTAACTTAGCATATTAGTGTAAATCATTCAAAAAATAATTGTTATATATATAATTAAATATTGAATAGTTTTAATGAGATTTTTAGTTTCACCATAATTTTTGGTAGATTAAAAGTATCTTTGACTTATGGATGTATTAATTATTTTGATGCAACACTTAATTTTCTTGTTAAATTTAATGGATTGCCATTTCTATATTTATATACATTAATTTAAGTGCATAATTATTATATGGTGTTACCGTCTAACTAATTGAATGATGAAACATAATGACTTTTCTATTGTTACCATCGATAGATAGAATCGCAGATATTTTTTTATTTTTTATTAAAAAGTTTAAAATTTGAACTTTATTCGATGATTAATATAAATTTATCTTCGTTAAAGAATACTTTATTTATTAGTGTGATTATATAAGATCAATATTACAATATAAATTTAAAATTTAACCAAACTCTAATATAAAATTTTGAATCTGAATACACGTAAAAAGCTTTTCTATTAATATACATCTATCCTAATAATAACAATAGTAATGTTTTTGGTTAATATTCAAAGCATTTCAACATCTAGAAAACGACCAAGTAACAATAGATCAATTAATTTATAAATTTTCTTAATTTTTTTTTTGTTTTTAAAAACTTTTACATTTTATAATATTTGAATTTATCTTCACATTCCTATTTTTTATTTTTTGTTTTTGTTTTTAAAATACCAACTTCTTTTTTGCCTATTTATACTACCTTTCACAAAGTATACGTCAAATATTACGATGGAATGATTAATACCCACTCATTTTTAATTATATATTTTAATGAGTCATACTTTTAATATGGAGATTTTTACATTTAAATGGGACTTCAAAATAAAATTACTTAATAAAAAATATAAAAGTAAATTATAGAAAATAAAATAAAAAATAATAAGTGTGGTTCTTTGAGGTGGTGGGCCCACAAGTTTTTAAAAAAAAATAAATTATATTTTTTATTTTTTTAATTTAATAAAAGCTGTACTTTAATAAATTGCTGTTTGTACACTGTCAAATTCTGGGCAGCGGGCAGCCTATCCTTTATTTGCTGTCACAGTTTACTTCGTCCGCTTTATATTACTCGAATCATATTGACATAGTATATTTTTTATTTTTATTATATATATATATTGTTAAATTAATTTTGCGTGATCTTTTGAAATAATCCATTTGGTATAAAATTAAATTTACTATAGTAAATAATAAATTTATGCATAACATATAAATATATTTTTAACTTAACTTTAATTAACCATTAAATACGTAGACATGCATGTTGTAAGCAACATAATGCACGTAAGTATGTTATGTAGAATATGAATTGCCCAATAAAATATATGTGTCTACTTATTCAACTTTATAAACTCTAAATATACACTTGTTCATATTCATAATTAGAATCAAATTAAAGGAAACATCTCGACTATTTTGGAGTATATATTATGCTATAATTTTACACGTATGATATAAAAAATGTCTTTTAGATAACCTTTACTAATGTTTATATCCTATAACTTTGAATCTGCATAAGTAAATACTTAAAAATTTAAATATAACTAAATAAGTAAACACACGTTCTATATGGTATTCTATATGACAATTTACGATTTCGCATAGCGATATAAGCATATTATGTCATAACCCACATATGATGTATACGTTTACCTATTTACATATATATACTTGTGCACGTTTAAAATTAAAGGACACAAATAACAACAAATATTTATATCTTATGTCTTTTATTTTTATCTCACACTTTTTATTTAGAGAAAAAGACAAATATACTTTCAAACTATGAAAGTATGTAAATATCCTCCGTTATACTTTCGAGACATTACTGTATTTCTAACGTTCAAAAACTAGAGCATATGCCTTTTACACTAACTGACATACACGTGTCTGATATTTATTAAATATCAAATCGACAGATTAAATTGCATCACGTGTCCTGATTTAGACTTTCGTTAGAGTGATCAAAGACATGTATGCTTTAGTATTTTGACGTAAAAAATACCAATATCCCAAAAATCTAATAAAAAATATCTATGTACTATTTACGATAATTCAAGGATATATTTATCCTTTTTTTTTCTTTATTTATGGTGTAGTGATATATTTGAAACGGGCAGCTCACCTGCCCGTAATTATTCACACAAAAACCACACCACTACTCAGCTATATATAAATCCCTATTTCTTCTCCATTTGTTATGTCATATTACAATTTTTCTCTCTAAAAAAAACACAAATTTCATTCAAATTTTTCCCCAAAATTGAAAAAAAAAATGGAAGCTATTAACATGAAGATCTTCGTTGTTGCAGTGATGATGATGACAATAATGGCTATCTCCGCCGTGAAAGGCGTCGCCGCCGCTGATGCTCCGGCACCGGCACCGGCTTCCGACGCTACCGTCTTCGTCCCCGCCGTTTTATCTTCATTTGTTGCACTTGCTTTTGCTCTTTTCTTCTAAGCTAATATTATTATGTTTTGTTGAGGGTATTTTCGTCATTTTTTTTAAATTTGTGGGAGTTGATTTTTTTTTTTTTTGAGTGATTTTATTATTTGTATTTTGTTAGTTTTTTTTTTTTTTGTATTTTTGTGTAATATAATTGGAATATTTACTGAGGTTTTAGGTAATTATTATTATTTATTTTTATATTAATAATAAATAAGAGATCTTGTTATCTTGAAATCCTAGTGTTTTTGGCTTTCATTATTCTCATTTTCTTAATTATTTGATAAATTACATCACATTTGGCTTAGTTCATTCTAATATATGTTGGAAAATAGTTAGTACTATTAATTAAATAGGTTTAAATTATAGATATCGACTTTTATACTATCAGGTTACGTTATTTTATTTTGGAAAAATGCACAAGTAACCCTTCAATCTATGTCCGAAATTTCAGAAACACATTTATACTATACTAAGTCCTATTATCCTTCTGTTTCTACCCTTTTTAGGCCTACGTGACACTAACTTGAAGAAAAAAAAAAGTCAACTAGGGTTGAGCGCACAAGATAGTGCTACATAGGCCGAAAGAGGTAGAAAATTATTAATAAAATAAGTTCAGGAGATAATAAGATTTTGGTATAGCATAAGTGTGTATCTGGATTTTGAGCATAGATTGAGACGGTACTTATGCATTATCCTTTTTTTATTTTTTAAGATTATAATTTCGTAAGAGTGAGTTATCGATAGATTTTAGACTACAAAATAATGTAGAAGTTATTTAATTTTAACCCTATGATTTATTTCTTTAAATGTGTATCATATCGTAAAAATCTCACACTTTAATCAATTCAAAATAAATATTGAGATTATAAAAAAAAAACCTTTATAAGCATAAAATTTGGACTAAATATACTTTTTAAACCTCTTTTGTTATTCTTTCTTTTATAAATTCAGAACTTATAATTTTAACTATTTTACTTTAAAGACCTAGCTAATTGAATTACCTTTTGAAACTTTTATAAAAAAATAAAATAAAATGTTGAGAATGATTCCATTAGCAACTTGCAATGGAATGTACAATAGGCATTATTATTTATTATTCTAAGAAATGTGAATTTCAAGTTTCTAAAACATTGTGATAAAAGTGCAACACATAATATATAAATCAAGTTTATATTATATATTCAGATTCTGATAAAATATAAAAAGTATAAAAAGTGAAACTCCTAATATAAATTTATTATTTAAAAAACTCAGATTGTTATTTGTTGTAGATCTAATGAATTCGATGCTTGAATCTACTCCATCGCCAATAATGAAATAATGAGTCTTCCTTCATGATCAAACACCTAATTCTAAATAAAATTACGAAATTTACTGCTACATCCTTTTTTTTCGATAGAATTGAAGTACTTCATAAGATATCGAACATATTTTTCTTCTCTTCCCGAAAAGGAAAATTGAATAGACGCCACTAGTTTAAATTTTCTTTGTCGAATATCAACGTTTTATCCGTCTTTTATTCTACTTGTTTCTGAATTCGTATGAGCCCTTACTTTTTGAGAGTGAATAATTCTCTTTAAATCAATTGATGGTGACACTTAGAATTATACATGTGAACTAACAAGTTGTGATCTTATTGGAAGTTCACAATGAAAGGCCACCAAATTATGAAAACTATAGACAACTCATTTCATAAATATATAGCTACCAAAATTGGCTACTTGGTGTTCTCAATATATTTATTTATGTCTTGTTCATACATGAGTAGGTGGTTGGTTTTACCAAAACCTCATAAAATAAAGTTTTAGGTAAATGTATTAATTATCATTCCTATTTTCTTTCAAATAAATTAATCAAAGGCCTTTCTTTAATTAGTTACTAGATTTGCTTGTTAATTCTTTTTTTTATTCGATATTCGTATTAGAGCTCATGTAGGGTTCATTCAGGGGAATATTTATTTAACGGGGAAACGGAATCATTCGATTCGATTTACCACATCCTTTTGATAGTTTTATGTTTTTTTTTCAATGTGTGTTATTTGAGTGTTCTTTGAATTTTGCCTATATTTACCAAATAAATCCACTAAACACCATTATTAAACAAATTCTCAAGAAAAGATTAAAAAATTCAACTTAACATCTTGATTAAATATGTGATTATTGTTAAACCTAGAACCCCACTAATTCAAACACCACATGGCAACAAAAAAGAAGATACTTCTCTTAATTAATATGCTATCATCTTTATTAAAAATATGATTGTTGTTAAGTAAAAGACAAGTTTTAGTTTAACACAAAAAAAGACACTAGCAACAAAAAATGATGTCTATGTATTTTGTGGTTGTTCGAAAATCATAAGATCTCAAGTTTAAATTTGAACGAAATTTTTTTTTAAGTCTTTTCTTTGTATTTGTCTGAGCAATTTAAGTGCATAAACGAATATATGTTTGATGGGAGGTAACATGTACTATAAAAAAAATGAATTTAAAATATGTTCAAACAGACCCAAACACCATAATTATGAAAAGAAAACATGTTCTCCATATATTGTATCTCATTTGGAGTGCACATGGGAGTAGATATTAATGAAAGAGAAGGCCTAGTCATATGTAATTTTCGGGGCAAAGTCAGGTAGGACCGAGGAGTTCATCTAAACCTTCTTCAAAGAAAATTATATTATCGTTAAAATTAGTATTTTTTATGCATATACATTATATTATCATATGTTCACTTCCTTCGTATTTTGAAACCCTTTGAGTGAAAATCGTGCCTCCACTTCTGCTTTTCGCTTAAATATACGATTAATACCCCCTTCCCCCTACCCAACCCAACCCAACCACCACCACAAAAAGAAAAACCCTTCAAGCTTATTAAGTCAAGAGTTTGCAAATGCAGACCTCATTGTATAGGGTGTTATGAATAAAGTAATCGCAATGACAAGTGATTATAGACAGAAAAAAAGTCGAGAATCGTCAGTTACCTTCTAAATCAAAGTACTGACAAGTCAAGTATCACATATGGCAAGGTAAAAGATGAAAGATAGTGTAACTTGCCATTTTTACCAACACACAGTGTAACACTATCTGTTAATGCCAACAAATCATCACAGACAAACACATGCAGTGTTACAAAGTCTCCCTCTTGTCATCATGTAATATACATAGAAACCCTCTGTTCTCAAAATTTACAAGAAAGCTGTTCATATTTCCACCTAAACTCTAAAAGCACAAGATCTTCTGGTCTCTTGAGTATATTTAAATTTTCTGAAAAAAGATAGGATACAACAACCGGGCAAGAACAGCTAACCCGAGGGGGAAGAAATAACAGGGAATGAAGAAGTAAGACGATTCTACTTGCTGTAGAAACCAGACTCTGAGTTCTAACTTGTTCGTTTTAGTGACAATCTGATGCGAGAGACGACGAGTAGTAGCTTACAAGTCTCCTGAGGGGGCTATTCTCGCTGCTGATGTCTCTCCCAGTGAAACTGATGTCAAGGACGAAGCCCAAACTCGAGCATTCCTAGCACCTTTATGGAAGTTTCTCGTTTTGCATAGCTTTAACTTGCTCCAAGCCCTCTTGGGATCAATTACGTGGAAGACGCGCCCCAGAATCTGCCTTGAATCTCCGAAGATCCCCATGTTTAGATGAGGAATATATGCAGCCCATAATGCTACTACACGAGCTACCAACCCAGGGAAGAAATATAGGGAAGCCCTAAACAATAGGAATGCAACCGATAATGCAAGGTAAGGTTCAGTCGAGGATAATTCCTTCAAAGAGGACCCTTTCCATTTCTGAAAAGCTTTGCGACCATCTGCCTTATAGGTAATTTGACTTTCGGTCACTTCAACCATAGGATGAAGCCCTGAAACAAGCATACAAGTGTGAAGTCAATGCCATCAAGTTAAAATGAGAAAGGGTAGAACACTAATTGTCGCATAATGTACAAATTTCCAATAATGACTTCTAGTTTTAAACTCAAAAAAAAAGACTGCCACTTTTCAGGTGTTCACTCTACGCGCTACGGCAAATTTCCTTTGCATTTTTCAGCAGCTGTAAAATCATTTGTGGACATTGTCTGAAGAGGCATATTGAGAAAACTTTGAAAGAGAGGTAGAGGAGAAAAAATATTAGAATATTAGAGAGGATAAAAATGGAGTTTAGGTCAATATCGGAAAATGATCTCACATTAAGAACTATGTTGTCATTTTAGTATTCTGATGAGAAGAAAAACTTAACAAATTGGTATATCATGGGACTCTCTGCATGTCTGACTTTTTGGTATCTTTCAAGTCTCATGAATCAAAACAGGATATCGAATAAATTGCAGCAGAATGCTATGACGATTAAAAAACAATAAAAGGTGAAGCGATTAAATTGCAAGAAAATGTTCCTTCTACATATGAGAACTGCCAAATATTGGATGAGTTTAGTTGATGAACTTGAAGCCCCAACAATAGTTACAATACACAGTATTCCCTGGACTGGCAAAACTAGGTCTAAAGTAGTTCAAAATTTGACCTTTCTAAGATTGCTTTGAACTGTTGAAGAAATTGCTGAAGACGCATATATCTTACTTGCACAATCTATTCGATAAGGACTTTCACCCCTTAATATTAATGTTATCAATTGACAATAGTGTGATTGATCTAGGACATTGAGAAGATACTTTTTATAGTACCTGCTGCTACTAGGTTTGCTCATACGATTTCTTCAGGACATTGAGAAGATACTTTTTATAGTACCTGCTGCTACTAGGTTTGCTCATACGGTTTCTTCAGGACATTGAGAAGATACTTTTTATAGTACCTGCTGCTACTAGGTTTGCTCATACGGTTTCTTCAGTAATTCTTTTTTGGAAACTAATTCACTGACTTAAGTAATATTCAGATTCGGTTCTCTCAAGCTTATTTGTTCTAGTTGAGTTTTTAGTAGTGGACACTTCATTTTGGAACCAAAATCAAAATACAAAGAAGGGTTATTGTGCCTCAATATAAGTGTGTGGACCTTAAAATAAAGAGTTAGCTGTACAACAACAACAAACTCAGTGTAATCCCACGATTGGGGGGGGGGGGGGGAAGAGTTAACCATGGTTACCAATTTTAGTTCTTCTTTGCTTCAACATTATTTTGGCTCGACCATGTGCACATGTTAAATGTAGGATATTTCAAAATGAGAATTTGTTTTTTTTTTTGCCAATTCGCAGAATGTTCCCCTTAAAAAATGGCACCAAACTTGAAAACTAATGTAGTGGAAATGAAAACCTAACACCATTCCACCACAATAATCAAAGGCTAGTCACATAATTTTAGGTTTGGCATGTGATATGTAAAAGATGAAAAATGCTCACTCCTAAACATTCGCAACAGTATGGATGAACTCTTACTATGCTACCCAAAAGCGGGCAAAAGAGAATAGAGGCAAGGTCACCTGTAGTCCTCTTGTAGAAGTTCACAAGGGAGGGAAGATCTTTCTGGCCGTGATATCGCACTCTTGATGTCTGAGTCACAATCAATATTGATGGAAAGCTGTGAACTCCATATCTTGAGAAGACACTGCAGATGAGAGGCAAGACACATGATTAAAATCGTGAGAGCAGCTAAAACAAGAGAGGAGAAGCTCGGGAGAGAGGAAAAGGTATAATTCTTCATCATGGAATACATGCTTTATTATTGAAGCGCAATATAGTACTTAATTTAATTGAAAGCATATGTAGGTCAAAACTTAAATGGCTTCTGTCACTACGTTGCCCGGCAATATTTTGATCTAATAGTTTCAACTCATACTTAAACGCAAATCTCCATGCAGTACATCCACGTTCTGAAAACAAAAATGTAGAGTTGGGCAACTATTTAATTATTAAATGTCTGGCACTGATTAAGTATTTTTAACAAGGGAATTAAGAGTAGTCAGGGATCAGCCATATCCATGAACTTTATCGGCACCTTGTGAGCAGTTACTGCAAAAGCTCCAACGGTGTAGCGAAATGCTAATAGAGATGACACAGTTTTACCATACTCAGAAAAGATAATATTAACAAAAACTAAACCAACCTAGGTGTAGCTTTTGATTGCTCAACCATCACATGTCTGATTTGCGGGAACATGGAACTCAGAGCACCAAACTTTGATTTAACATCTGTCGAGAAAGGACACCACGAGGCGTAAAACAGAATAGCAGTAACCTCATCTTTCTGACTGGACCTTAGAGCCTTGTCGAGTGATTCTCCATCCGTCTTGTGAGAAAATTGCATAAATGCAAAAAATCAGGATAATAATAAAATAACTCTATTAAGATGCATGTCATAGTTAAAAATAAACAAAAATGCAGTTCACATGAAGAATTATAAAGTTAAGTTATGAGACATTGGGTCATCGATTTCCTCTGCTACACCCAAAAAAACAACCGAGCACCCTTACGCCAAGGAGCAGAAATGGAAAAGAAAATGATCAAATAACAAATGTAAACTTTGGGAACTATGGAAGGATCTATATGAGGCCCATCCATTCAGAACAACATGTGTATATCAAGGTTGCATAGAGTTCAGGCAGTAGATCAATTTTATGAAAGAAAACAGTAAGCATTCCTCACAAGTATTCAGGAAAATCATATAACATCAGTTCTCTTACTGGATTTTATATTACTGGATTTTATGCTAAAAAGAATGATCCAATTCTATATGCTAAAAAGAATAATCCAATTCTATATATGTTGTCTTACTGGATTTTATGCCTTTTATTTCAGAAAAAAGATCAACGTCTATTCCATTTATTTTTCTGGTATTCAAGCAGGTTGGAATACGTATTATCATAATAGTGGTAGAAATGGTAACATTTTTGTTTTGACATTCTACACAAAATCCTATAACTTAGTAGATAGGGAGAATGTCTGTCACATTCAACACAGAATAAACAAAAAAGGAGCAATCCTAGAACCAAAGTGACGTATATATTGCTGAGACACAAAAGTCACACATTGATGAACATGTACTAGATACACCTCTTTTGAACAGTATGTACACCTTCAGAACCTACATTAGAATATTCATTCAATCTTAATATAGCTTGACCACCAACTTGTCTGTTCACCGACCACTTAACGGACACTTTTCAGTCACTTACTTGGAATCCAGTTATTTCTATTCTTATCTCAGTTCTACTGTCACCTTTTTAATGAAGTTTTTGATGCATTCTTTTGCTTGTAGGAGGTTGTAACAAATCAATTTCTTGAACTTGCATACTGAGTAAGGATTTAGTAGGATAAGAGATGTGCGGAGCCTGAAGAGGTCAAATAGAAACTTATTTTTGTGGATGCATCCTTCCTTATAATGTTGAAAAGCATTATAATGCTCACATAAAGTATAAATAATGCCACATTACGATTGAAGCCAAGTTAAAAATGCCATGATGGTGTTTCAAAATCAGTCAACTCATTACCTGTAGACATTTATATGAATACATCCTAAGGGAGATTACATGAGCTACATTCTGAGACCAAAATTGTTCTGCTGTCCACAAAAACAATCTCCCACTGCAAAGGAAGCTAAGCAGATAACCTGACCTGACACTCAACCACCCAAGTTTCCCACTCTAGGCACACTTCACTCTCAACTCTTAAAAGTTAGAACAATCACATACACTTTCCAAATACTTGGTGAAGATCCAAAACAAAATCACTTGGAGCCTTTCTCACCGATGGAATCAATTACTTAACATTGAGCCTTTTCTCCAAGGAAGAAGAGAGGCTGCTCATACCACTTGCACAAACTTTTTTATCTAATGCATATAACAATGCAATAAATCCAAAAATCAATATTTCTATACGCACTAAATGCCGTTAACTGCCTACTCTCAAGACATGGAATATAATTTCTAAACAGAAGTTCATTAAAATTTTAAAAAACAAAGTAAACATCGTTACATTGATAAGCATCCTACTCATGGGCATCTCCAAGGAAAGATACACCATTACAACTTAATACTAGAGAGTACAGATTATTCTGATCCGTTTCTTCAACTTCTACTTAAAAACGTTCTTTTCAATATCTAAATTCAACGAAAAATCATTTTTCCAACTATGCAACAAAGGGAGCTAAAAAAGAGGACTCTGCAACAGGAACGTGCAATACTTAAAAAATACAACTTCCATATATCACTCACGACAACACAAATCTTTTAAACCATCTAAAACAATTGAAAAGAATACCAAAAATTATAACTTCAAAAAGATGCTCCTAAACAATAAGCATCAACTCCATGACTTGAGCAACCTTAACCATGATTAGCAATCGAAAATACTCAAACAAGCTATATGATGCAACAAGTATCTCCACATCACCACAACTTGAAACCATTATCTTCCTCATACAATAATCCTTTCTTTGTTCCATATTCATACACCACTAAGAACATTAAAAATACCCAAACCAAATGAATATTTCCCCGCAATGACTTGAGATAATCTCAAACCCCCCAAAATAACCTAAAAATCCAACCTTTAAAGCAAAAATAATCAGAAAACAGATTCAACTCAATGAATAATCAGCAAATCACAACCAAACCATAATTAGCTATTCAAAAAGCAACCAATTAATCAAGAAACAAAAAAAATCTTATAAATCATAAAAAAAACTTCTAAACCTTACCAAATCACCAAAACAATCAAAAAGAAAATATACAACCCATTTCAATTAATTAAAAGAATCTCACAAATCATAGAACAACTCCAGACCTCTTCTAATCACCAAAATAATCAAAACCCACTTCAAAATGAAACCCAATCACCAAAAAAAACACAACCCATTTCAATTAATCCAAAAAAACACCCAAATACATCCCAAAATCCACCAAAAAAAGAGGATTAGAAACTGAATTACCTCAAGAATCTTAGAAGATGGAACAGAGATCCGAAAAGAGCATTGAAATTTCAGATCATACAGAAAATTATAAGACTGAATTGGAGAAACCGATTCGGAATTCGTATATCCAAACGCTGCAAATACAAAACCTAATACCAATATGTATCTAATCGACACCATAATCAACAATACTAATCTCAAAATTTTCACCTAAAAATATAAAAATTCCCAAAAATATTCAGAAAAAAAAAACAAGAATTCCCCTTTCAGCTTCTCTTGAAGAAAATTTTGAATTTTTTTTTTTTGTATAGTGTTTCAATGTTCGGCCAAAATCAGCTTTTTTTTTCTCAGCAACTTTATCGTCTTTCTACGATTTTTTATTTAAGAAATAATTTTTTTATTATTTTATATTTTAATAATGGTCCCTCCTTTTTAAAATATTTATTTATCTTCCTACTTTTTGACAACAATTAAAAAAAAATTAATATCCAAATATGGTGTCCATTAGAAGATAGATAAAATGTTATTTAATTTTATGGTCTTAGATATATCGTATCGAAAATTAAAATTAAAGAATTATCCAAAAAAAGGTCTACTTTGCTCATAGTAATCCATTTGTTTTGTTGTTGCTAACTTAGAATTTTCATTCTTTGTTAATCTGCTACAATCATCATGTATTTTTTTTGATTTCGTTTGTTTGTTGTAAGGATTATAATTTCAAAGTTGAGGGGGGGGGGGGGGGGGAGCGGGGGCCATCGGAGCAAAAGTTAAATAATCTTCATGTGATCGATCGATATGTTATAAGCCACTAAATCAGGGTATCTAGGTTGTTTACATGATTACATCGCATCATTTGGGTATGTTTATTTCGAACTCTGGTTGTACTAGAGATGCTTTATGTATGATATTATCTTATACAGATTAAAACTTTGAAGCAGAGCTTCGGAGCAAAAGTAAAGTTTATTTTAATAATCAATAGGTTATGAGTCAATCAGGATAGCTAGGTTGCCTACATCACACTGTTTGGGTTCACCTACCCCGAACCACGTGTGTACAAAGGGATTCGATTGATGAAAAAGAAAGAATTTTTGACTCAGTTCTTCACCCTGATAGAAAATAGAATGGATTAATGCTCTATTTTTATTTCCTTAGAGATAAGAAATCATAAATAGTTACACAGTAAAACATGTTTTTTGTAAGATGAATTATCTGTTATGTGAAGATAAATACTTACTCGCATTCAGTATCCATACTAAACTATATTTCAATTAACTAATTTTATGATGAACGCGATAATATAATTGCGCATAAATCGTGTTATATGATTAGAAGTGTTATAACAAACATCGAGTTTGAATAAATTTTTACCATTGTACTTGTCCTTGCTAGAATATTTATTGCTTGATTTTGAGTTATTTTTAACCTTAATTGTATTATATGGAAATTAATTATTTTTCTTTCGGTTTAAGAAGCTAAACAATTTTATTCATTAAATGGTAATTAATTAATCTTTTGGTTTCTTTCATATAATAATAAAATAATTATCCGTTACAGAATTTATATGATCCTTAATTACATCTACATAAAATTATCATTTCATATATTTTTCTTACCCTAAATTTAGAAAAAAAATGTTTGATGATGGATTTGAAGGAAAAAGTATTTTATTTTATCTCATTTTTAATTTCCATTTTTCTTGGTCTTTTTTTCCCTTTATCTGTTGATTCACAATGCAATAAAAATTTAGTAATTATAAATTTTGGTGACTCAAATTCTGATACTGGTGGATATGTTATAGTACGTGGCATGATTGGACAGCTTCCGAAAATACATACTTTTAATCATGATTTATCTGGTCGAATGTGTGATGGCAAATTAATTATCGATTTTCTATGTAAGTTTGATTTGTTATTACACTATCTTTTATTTGATTTCCTGCTCAATGTTCGATATTCAGGATCTTGATTCATGTCGAAAGATCTCTTTCGATCAAAAACGATTATATATTCATTGTTTTAAACCCGAGATAATCGATTGATTAAAAGAAGAAGAATATGTATAATCTTTGATGGTTACACCGTGTGATATCATTAGATAATTGAAATAAGTTGTTACTATTGTTTTTTCAAATCATATTATTTTGTAAGAAATTGTAATATGTTTTTGTTTTTTGTTTGATGTTTTTTAGAGTAATTCCTTTCTCATCGAGTATTCGAAGTTCGAACTCAAAACTGTTAATTAAAAATGAAAAGAACACTTATATTAAGAATGGAAGAATATATATTGTTTTATTACATATGATATCGTTAGATAATTGAAACAATCTCTCTTTTCTTACCTTTTTTTTTTCGAATTATTTAAGAATAATGCATTCCATTTTCAAGAATAATGTGTTTCTAATTCAAGGTGATTTTATATTTAAAGTTCAAACTCAAAATAATAAATTAAAAATGAAAAAATATTTATTCATATTTTTTTTTTCCGTCTCATGGTTAATTTTTGTTTATTTATTAATTTGATTTTCATTGTTTTTTTTTTTTAATTATAGGTGAAAGTGTGGGAAATGGGTATTTGACTCCATTTATGGAATCAATAGGCAAAAACTTCACAAATGGAGTCAATTTTGCTATTGCTGGTTCTAAAACTCTTCCAAAATTATTTTTTTTCAATTTGCACATCCAATTTGCTCAATTCAATCGGTTTCGATCTCTTTCTCTCGAGCTATTTAATAAAGGTATATGAAATTATAACGTCCTTCAAGTCTTTGATTCAGTAAAATAAGCACAAAAACACGTGTCGTGTAAATCAGACGCATGTCATATTGTCATAGACAGACTGAATTTCCAGATATAATTAACCGGTTGACCCCCTCAAGGATTTGATCCAATGAAATGAGCACAACACGTATCATGTGAAGTCAGATTCATCAACACGTATTCTGTGAATCATATTCATGTCACAGATGAAATTTATTTCGAAACATAATTAATCAACTGATCCTCGATAATTTTTCGATTGATAGGTGATGGAAATTTGCTAGGAGATGAAGATTTAAAGAATGCACTTTATACAATTGATATTGGACAAAATGATTTGGATGGAATATTTGGTAAAGTCACATATGAAAAAGCAATTCTCAAAATTCCTAATATTATTTCTGAAATTGAAAATGTTATAAAGGTAAGTTTTAATGAATTTGTATCATTATTATTATTATTATTTTTTTTTACTTTTCCTTTATTATTATTTATTTTATTGAATTTGCAGGGAATTTATGAACAAGGTGGAAATAATTTTTGGGTACATAATACAGGACCATTAGGGTGTTTGCCTAAATCACTTGCAACATATAATAAAAATGAGAGTGATTATGATGAAAATGGATGTTTAATTTCATTTAATGAAGGTGCAAAAATATTTAATAACAAATTACAAGTCCTTTGTGAAAAATTAAGAGATGAAATGAAGAATATCACCATTGTATATGTTGATATCTACTCCATCAAATATGATCTCATTGCTAATTCTTCTACTTATGGTAAGTCTTTTGTTTCCTTTCCTTAAATATCAGTTCGACATCTACGCTCTCCAACTTTAATTGTGTATAAATAAACAAACATGTCCTACGTGCAATGATGCACGTAGAATGTGAATTGTTACGAGAACACGTTTTATCTACTTGTTCAACTTAATATATTTTTAAGGCGTTGCTTATGCATGATCGAAATTGGAGGGCATAGATGTCAAACGCAGCAAAGTTGAAAGGTATATTTATATATTAATGCCAAATAGAAACTATCGTAGTTGGGTTTATGTTGCTCGAACTCTTCAAAAATATCGACGAGTGCGTGTCAGATCCTCCAAATACAGTGTATTTTTTGAAGGATCTGATCTGACACAGGTGTGACAACATTTTTAGAGAGTCTGAGGAAACTTCATTGAACGAGTGGAGATCACGTGAACACATAGAAACATGTCCTTTCTTATCTATATTCACCTTATTGGTGACCAGTTTGGTGTAAACACCGAGTGCGGGACAAGACTTTCTTGACTATGTATTGGTTCTTTTTTTGGCAGGGTTTATGAATCCATTAATGGGATGTTGTGGATATGGAGGGCCACCATACAACTTTGAATCAAACAACAAGTGTGGACAAGGAAACTACACAATATGTGAAGATAGGTTCAAGTACATTAGTTGGGATGGTATTCACTACACAGAAGCAGCTAATGGCTTTGTTGCCTCCAAAATACTCTCAACACACTACTCTACACCTCCACTCAAGTTACATAGCTTTTGCAACATTGCACCTTGATATGTCAACTAGATTCTTGTCAATCACAAATGTTCTTATAGTTAAATGAAAGATTTTATAATTGAGCCGTGAGTCTTTCAGAAACAAACTCTCTGCCTCCACGAGATAATGGCAAGGTCTACGTACATTCTACCTGTTCTTGTAATATATAGACAAGGGATATCACAATGATAAGAGAGACAAAGAACATTAGGATGCATTTTTACTCCAATACTCAAATAGCTCATACCAGGATGGATGCTAACAAATGAGTGTTATATCCAACAACAGGCAACAAGATCAAGTTCAAGATGACACCAAAAATGGTGAAACTCCATAGTACCTACTTCAAGACGGTTTTTGAAGTACATAGATTATTCAGATAAAAGAATCTTCCCATCAGTTTGGATAAAGTAGTCTTCCCAAAACTATAAAGGTAGGAATATGGAAAAGATCAAATGTCTAACCTAAATTTTCAGCAAGTCAATGTGTCACCAACAAAAATCTTAAAGCCTTTGAAGGCGTGAGGATAAAGAAAGAGCGAAAACAGTACTAATACAACAAGGCGAAGATGTTATTTCTAATAAAGCTCAACTTGAGAGGATGTATCTTTTTTTTTTGCAACAATCACAATCCGATTTTCTTCTCGACCTTCTGAATTTGGTTAAGGAAGATCCAAGTCATCTGTATAGGCGAAAGAAAGAAGCAAATATATGTTAAAAGTTTATAAAACCGAGAGAATGGAAGTTGGGAGAAATGGAGGGGAACATACCATAACATGAGGGGCAATCCTAACACAATATACTGGAAATCCAGTGTAAAATTTGAAGGGTCCTCCTGCCTTCAAAGTCTTCATGGCACAATCGAAAGAACCAGTGTAGGGCAATTTTCCTTCAGCATCTGGTTGCATTTTCTGAATCTGGGTCTTCACGTAATCAAATGGTAAACTGCAAGCAGCAGCAAAAAATCCAGAAACACTGCTGGCCCCTGTATTTTAACAAAACGAAAGGTACTTTTTGTAAGAACATGAAACATTATGCCTCGTGGGGGATGTTGAAATTTGCAGCGTATTCATCATTCAATAATAGAACTAACGCTCAAGACAGTCGAATGTGGAGAGAGAGAAAAAAAAGGCACTTGAACGCACTAATACCCCAGACAACCTTTACCCCTTTCCGTGATTGTTGAATGCCACAACAAAACTGACTTTCACGATAACATTCCAGAGCCAGAAAGGCATAACTTACACCATCTTACAGTCTGCACTACTGTAACCAGCTTTTCAAGAATCGCAAATTCCCTTAGTTCACCAAGAAACTAGAATGGATAAAAGTTCCATATGCATAAACACAGGAAGCAAAGTAGAGATTAGACAAAACATTTCCCAGCAAGCCGTTTTTCGCCATAAAAGCACTAATTGCACCAAAGAGAGAAAGAAATTAGGCCTAAAGATGCTACATTTTCTAGCATTTAGTAACTTAATGATTAGCCACGCTATGCAAAAGATGGGAGGATTTCTCCAAAGAGAAGTTTGCTTCTTTTTTCAAGAAAAATTGGAAACATTTGATGCCCTCTTGAAATTACAATACCTAAACCCTTCTTGAGGGACCACTCAGAGACTTGACTTAAAACTAAAATCAAGACCTGTAGTACATATAGGATAAACCGGTGCTAAAACCATGGAAGCATTTGTACAGAAATTATCTTACCTACTACTGTAGCAGCCTCGCCCATGCCAAGGTTGTCCCTGAAGAACTCCACACTCTGATCATAAGAGGCAAGCATACCCATGTTCAATGCCATTGCCCTTACTACTGTTGGACCAGCACCTTTCCAGAGGGCTAGAACTCCTTCATCAGCAGCAATACGGGAGAGTGCATGGAATGCATTTGTGTAATTACGTCTCTGTGCTAAAGGCAAGGTAGCATCAGCTTGCATACGAATGAGGGCCAAATCTGCTGGACTGCCAACAGTTGCACCAATTGCTCCAGCAGTCAGACCACACAAAGCCTTTTGGTATAGAGGTAAGGGCTTCCCTTCATTAGCCTCAATGGCCTTGTTCGTCAAAATTCTGTTTTAAGAAAACAAGAAGAAAGGTAAAAGAGTTAGTCCTACTTCTTTTTTCCTTTCATGGATAAATATAGAAAGAACATTGCCAAGCAAAATGCATAACAGCACTAAGTTGTACTATTATAAAAACCCATCCCAAAATCACCAACAATATAGTGTTTATAGCTAGGTTTTAAATCACGAAAAAGTTTCAATATCTTCACACTGTTTGCTGAAGAGTACAGACAATAGACAAAAACAGGCCTTCATTTAATGATAGTCTAATTACATGTGAAATGTAGCTTCCTGTCGCACATAAATCGATGTCCTGAAACCATCTCATCATCCTCCAAAGGAAAAAGACCATGGATTCTCATTGGTTTGTCTTTATCCACATGGAAAATGGAAACCCAAACTGGTTCTCAACAACTCATGATTAATAAACCAAAGAATTTGAGGTGGTTTTAGAGGATTCAAGACTTCAAGTGGTTTGCAAATACACTTGACACTACAATCAAGCATGGAATAAGTGATGTCGGTTATTAAACCTTTATATTTTATCTAAGAATTCATTTTATTTTCTTGAACCTACAGATTTTTGTTCCAGGCTAATTCTTTTCAAAAGGCATGTTAGCTCAATATTTCCATAAACACTTAAAATATTAGCAAAACCCTGAATCGCAATGGAGGTCCAACAATGATATCACACCCCTTATAAATAGAAAAGCAGAAAAGAACACAGTAAACCCAATAACTACAACAACCTCATAAAATTATAAAATAACACCAAGCTGCAAAGACTATAAGAAGTTAACAGCCAAGTGGAGGGGAGAAGAAGTTAACAGCCAAGTGGAGGGGAGAGGGAGAGGAAGAGGGAGAGGGTGACATGGGCTGTCTTAATCTTCAAAAAATCAGAAAAGCAAGACTTGCAGAAAATCAAACCACTGTTCACAAATTTATTCCATGTCGACACTTGACATAACCAAAGAGTAACTTCACTAGAAGACATCTCCAATAAGATGTGCCGAGTACCTCAATTTGAGTAGTTCAAACTGTGTCTTGATTCAAATAAGACCAAGTGAAAAATTAGACATGACAAGGAGGGTGTGACTATGCATAATAACAGTGGTATCAAGATACCAGAGTAAATCCTTGGGTAACCACCGGTCACAACTATGAACCTTGACACATCATCAATAGTATTTGAAATTTTAAATAAGCTTGGCTCATTCTAATCGGAGAAAAGATAAATATAGGACAAACAGTCACCTGAATGACCCAAGTCGGGCAGTTGTGTAGGTTGCCTGCCTAAGAAGCCCAGCTGACAGACCCTGCATAAGATGATAAATAATTGATGGCATGGAATAACCAAAAAACCATGTAACACAAAAATATGAGAGGAAGTGCATCAAATTCAGGCAGCTTTCACCAGCTTATTTCTAGTGGAAAAAGCATCACCTAGTTTTCTTGCTGATTTTTTTCCAAGAAGATAGGTAATCCAGTACGGGAGCCACTTGCATCAAATTCAGGCAGCTTTCACCAGCTTATTTCTAGTGGAAAAAGCATCACCTAGTTTTCTTGCTGATTTTTTTCCAAGAAGATAGGTAATCCAGTATGGCATAACCAATGTATTGGAGAGATTTATCGTTCCTACTCCATTGAGGATACTACAATATATGAACTAATGCATCCTCGCCGAGTTTAAAAGAACAAGCTATACTCATTACTTGGTGGGAAACTAAAATACCTATCTGTTTCTTGTGATCCGAGATAAAATAAAGATCCATTCAACCAGAGATCAACAAATAAATGCCAATACATTATCAATCATCAACCAAAGCTACATAGAGATAAATCTCACAAGAACAAACCTTGTAAAAGGCACCAAAACCTTCATTTTTAAGCATGGTTTTGGTAACCTCAGCTGCTGATCCTTGTCCCAGTTGTATCCTCACCTACTCGCCATCATAACAAAGATGTAACATAAATCAGAATAGATCCCATCAAATTTTAGCACACTACAAACTGAAAGACTCAAACTTTTACATCATATTGCATAACAAACTGCCCCCAAAGATTCAATCTTTTCAAGACTAAATCTTTTCCACTCACTACAAAACAACTCTATATAAGAAAAGTAAACTGACACATTTCAACCAAATCCATTTGATCTAAGATCTGAAATCCAACCAAATCCACCAAAACATCAGTACTAAACATCCCATATAAAACAAAACATTCATTTGATTCAAGATCTGAACACGACCCACTAAACAAACACATCTCAAAACCCCAAAAACACATCAAAGCATCAAAAAAGACAGGATCTTTACAATCAAGAACACACTAACAATCATGAAAAGTAATACCCATAAAACATAAAATCAAGATTGTGGTAAAGATGTTACCTTTATCATATCAATAGGCTGAATAACACAGGTAGCAAGCATACCAGAGACACCTCCATTAACAAATGGCTTAACAGTAGGCCAAACACCTCCAGATTTTGGCTTCTCACCCATTCTTTCTCAGCTCTCTTTCTCTTCAGATTTCAAAAAGAGAATAAGGGCCTTTGGGGACTGAAGCTCTAAGGGGTTTTCACAAGAGTAAAAAAGAGTTTTAAGGCGAAGGGGAGAGAGGTATTTATACACTAACAACAAATAATACCACTCTTGTTGAGCCAATTAAGAAGGGAAAAACCCTTTTGTGTGGTGGTTGAATCAATTTTTGTGTGTGACTAGGACTGCATTAATTTATTATCTATAACATTAGCCCTTCATTTTCACAAAATTACACTTTTTTAGAAATTAGAAATATGTACTTTTAAAATTATACTCGTCTCGTCTCTGTTTCAATTTAGGTGACGTAGTTTAGCTTGAGATCATCGTGCGAAATAATGGTTGAGAAAGATAGAAAGATTATTCTTTAATTGATGGTAATATGTCATGGTATATATACTTTTGCTTCTTTATTAGAAAAACCGTGATTTCGTTTTTGCTTCTCCTGATCGTCGAGCTTGATCGACTCTACTCTTTTCCTTGTCCTGCATGTTATGTCATTTCATTCTTTATAAGTACCGTCGCTTGAAGGAAGGACACCGATCGGCCCATCCCAAATGCCCCCGAAGTTTGCTCAAATTTCAATGAAGACCGAAAAAATTACTAGATAATTATTCGCATATGTCCTAGCCTTGGTGGATAGAGTTATAACTTTGTATCTATTGTGGGTGACAGGTGGCAGGTATCTTATGAGATTTGACGAGACATGTTGCAGGTGAAAGGTGACAAGTATCTTATGGAAGGCATGTTACTGATGAAAAATGACAAGTATATAGTAGAATTAATCGAGACATGTTATTGGCGGGAGATGACAAGTAACTTATGAAATCAGTCGAGATATGTTGCTCGTAAGAGGTGTTACATATTCCATGAAATATACAAAAACTAATCCAAACGCCACTCGATTATTTTTAAAAATGACATTTTTCTTTTTAACACTCATTTAGTAAAACCTTATCTCATCCTAAACTCCAATGGTCTTGAACAATGATTCCATTAAAGTAGACATATTTTTAATTTTTTTATCATGTTATTTCTTGTATGATCATGCAAAATGGATTGAATTATAAAAAGAATCATTCTATATTTTTTCAAAAAATAAAATAAAATCCACCAAGAATCTACTTTAATTTGTTGAAAGGAACATACATTTGAGAACTTTTAACTTTTATTCTTCAAGATATAGCAAAGGGATATACCTTGCTTTATAATTGTTGGAAAAAATTATATTTCAAAATTTGGTCTCATCATTATGTTTTTGTAAGTATACCATTATGAAAGAAATTAACTAATTAAAATACTACAAATTGAATGAAAATCATGGTGTATCTCAAAGATATAACATGCATATTTAAAAAAATTATGATATATGTATATGATCGGATTTGCAGCTAGGATCGCAAGGAGTTCATATGAATATTTTTTTATTGAAAAGTTATACTATATATACGAAGTTAAAATCTTTTATATATTGAATTTTTACGATTTCTTTGTATGTTTACCTATTTATATTAAAATCGATAGTGATATCTTGTATATTACTATATTATTGTAAATATACTTGTTTACATGGGCAAAAAAGTCTTCTACATTTTGCAATGGAGAAGATGTGCAACAAATAAATTAGAAATTATATTTCACACACAAGTTGAAAATAAAAACAAAGTATCATAATTGTCATCTTTTTTTTTTCCAAAAAAAATAATACTATTTAATTTGTGATGGGAAATTTCTTAAATTGGAATTTGGCATCAAAATATGGGCAAAACTTTTAAATAAAGTTAGAGAAGAAAAAAACTTTTTCAAAAAAGATTTTAATTTCGAATTCTGAAAATAAATAAAAATAATTTTCGATTAAAAGTATATTTTTCTCTCAAAGAATTTTCTATACGTATTTGAGAAAAAAATTTGTAAAAATAACGAATTATTTGATCTTCCAACAATTTTTAATCACCAACATTCTATTTTATTTTTTAATTATTTTTTCTACTTGTTTGGCGGCAATAATTTCTATAAATAATGGCATTAAAAGTAAATACATATTTTTAATGAGGGTATTAATGGCATTTTGAACTCCTTTAAACATTTAATTTCCCCGTTTTACGAGGTCTGCAAGTAAGTCAATCAATCCGACGATTGCTTCAAGGCATATGTTTCCAATAATACCCCTATACTATAATATCAATAACAAATTACAAAATAAAATAATAAATATTTCACAATTTTATATGATTTTAATTTAGATAAGATATGACGCAACTTGAAGACATGATCGACATTGTAGAACGTAGCAACAATAAATTTTGTATTATCTTGCGAAAGTTTAGTCTTGATAGTGTGCCTATCGTAATACTAATCGTAGTCTGTAATACTTTACACAATTTTTTTTTTATTAATTGATATGATTTCTTCTTTTACTTTGAGTTTGACATACTTGAGTTGATGGTATTTTGAAAATGATTTATCTATCTTTACGAGATAGTGATAATGATGGCGTAGATTGTATCTTTTCTAGGCTCCATCTAATAGAATTTCACTGAATATATTGTTGTTATTGTTTTCCATTCACTTATTATTAAAAGTCTCAAATTCAAATTTTGAATATAAAAAAAATTCTTTTAAGAAACTTTTTCCTTTTAACACATCTTATATGACGTGAATTTAAATTAATCGATTCTTAATGTATAGAATATTGAATATCGAGTGAAAATTAAAAAACAATTTAGTTTCAAAAGATAAATAAATTTAAGACCATGCAAATGTCACAAATGTAACAAGAAGAATGGCTAAGAAGTTGAGGTAAACGCCATTTCTTTTGTCATTTTCATTATTTCTTTTTCAATAGATAAAACCAAAGAGCATTTTTTAAAATTTTGCAATTAAATGATAAATAACTAATTGTATAATTTAAGAGTAAAATTAGATTATGTCACATGTTATATGATTAATTAAACTTAAAAGACAGCGCTTTTAATAATTGATTTTAATTAATTATAGTATCATTTTTTTCCCACTTTTACTTTAAGTCAAAGTCAAGTACAATACACATATAAATAAATAAATAAATGTCAAGAAAGTTTAGTTGAGCCTATGATCAAAATTGTATTACGTATTAATTATTCGATGCAAATTATTAGTTTCACAAGAGCTATTTTGTGTCAAGTACGACAATTTTAAAATGACATTTTAATTACGTTTGATTTGAGATAATATTTCATAATTAAATTATTTATTCAACTATTTATACTTGTCCAAGTGCTTTTTGATTAGGATCAAATTATCTTACAATTAATTATATCATGACACAGCTTATATCATCACTATAATATAGCAAAATATAAACTATAGTTTCATAAATTCTTTTTTAATAAAAATTCCACTTTATAAATACATTGTATTTCCTAAAACAAATTATCAAATTGGCCTCAAAAGTAGTATAGTCATAATCATGAGTTTGATCATTTAACCCTAAACACTTGTTATCATTGGCAAAAAAAATAATAATTAAAAAAATAAAAAAAAATATTAACATCAATATATATAAATATAATTTCAAATTTCCCACTTTATAAATCCACTAAAACAAATCATCAAATTGGCCTCACTTAATAAAATACTACACTACAAAAGATTTAAATTTGAACTATAAATTTATTTTGAAGTTAAAAGCTGCCCAGAGAAGGAGAAATTAATTATTACTGTGGGTAAATGTAGGGAAATTAATTATTACTGTGGGTAAATGTAGGGTTAGTGGTTATATTTATATATAGTGGAGTGAGAGGAAGCTAGGGTTTTGGGGATTGGGCTTTTAACATAGTCGTGAAGTTAGGCCCATAAGTATGAAGCTCACTTATTTCAAAGCTTGGTTGGGTTGTCTTTTAAGGGGGTTGTTAGGTAGCTCGATAAGTAAGAACTTTATTTTCGTATAATTTATATGATGTTTTGCAGGGGTGGACATAAACACCGGAAAATCGAAACATCAAATCGAACCAAATTTTTTCAAAATTTTGATCTCGGTATTTCGGTTTTGAGTTCGGTATTCAGTTTACTTTTTTGTATTTTTCGGTATTTCAGTTCAATTTTCGATACATATTATTTTGATTTTTGATATTTCAATTTAAACTGAAATATTACACTATAATTTATATAAATTATATAATAATAATTAAAAATTATAAATGTTAAATAATTTTTTTTTAAAAAAGAATGTGAAACCTATGTAATGTCTATATTCCTAATTTAATTTTTAATATTCATCTTGCAACCTCCTCTTCTTCCACTTCCTCTTACAGGCAGCAGCAGACGGCAACGACTTTAAGTCTTCAACCGGCGACCAGCAGCCAGGCCAGTCAGGTATTCGGTACACAATTAATAAAAACTAAATAACAAAAACTAAACCAAACCAAAACATTTCAGTTCAATATTCGATACACAATTTACAAGAATCAAAAAACAAAATCGAACCAAAATAGTGAATGCCTACCCCTAATATTTTGTAGAATGATACATTATTTATTTAGGAAAAAACGATAACTATATCTAGACTGTTGTAAACTATTTATGATATGAGAGACTGTTTGCAACCTAAAAGCGAGGGCATTTACATACCATTTATAATAGTTCAAAAATATATTGTCCTTTTTACCGTTTATTTATGAATTAATACGAGTTTGATTAACAATTTAGAAAACTATCTAACTAGTACATATATACATTATGAGAGAATTTATGCCTTGTTAAATTCACTAACTAATACTTTTATAAAATAAGTAGATTAATTTATGATTAATTTCTACATTACTAATAGCTACGTAACGATCAAAATGTGGTAGTTATATAGTACTATATTGTTTGGTACAAATTTTGATGTTATGTATAATTAACTAGCACCGTATATTGAGTATTATAAGATGTATAACTAATACACTTTCGATCTAGATTGCTTGAAGTTCATTAAGGTGAATAATAAATAAAATTCATATGCCCAAAAATAAACTTAAATATTTTTAAAAAAGAAAATAATTCAAAATATACAACACTTATCAAATTGTAATAACAAACTTAAACTTTAAGCATTACGATATTTACAATATCAACGTGAACATCTATATATATCCGTAGGATTATACAACATTAAATAGTTTTTATCCTTAATTATATTTATTTTGTTACAAAAGTGTAATACACAAAAAAAAATTATGATAAATAATTATGTAGTACCCCAACGTCCAAATACACCACAAAAAATTAGATGCAAAGGATAGCGAGGGGAACAATTATTATAGCTTCACTTACTAAAATATCACACAAATAAAAAGTGTGATACACAAAAAATATATAATTAGCAAAGCATATTATAAATATACGCAAACCTTATCGTTATCTCGTAAAAATATAATATGACAAACAACTCAGTCCCTTAGATGTTCATAATTAATTGCGATCATTTTCACAAATCATTACAGGTCTGTAACTGTAAAAAAATTGATCATCACCGTTGTTATCATATAATATGATATAAAAAAAATTATGATGAATAAACTCAGTCCCTTAGATGTTCAATTTTTTTGCGATCATTTTCACAAATCATTACAGGTCTGTAACTGTAAAAAAAATTACTCATCATTGTTTATTCATCGAAAAAAAAATATATCATGCAAAAAATTAATATAGCTATTCCAGTTATTCTCCACAAAAAAATTAAATTAAATGAGGAGAAAGATGAATAAATGGAACAACACAAATTATTATTGCTTCAAGGGAACGAGTTGGTCAAAAATAAATTATTTTTTGCCAACCAGATTAAAGAAGCATATATAACTCAAAATAAATATAAATAAACACAAATTTATTTAGAAGTTAGGAGATAAATCACCATTTTTGAAGATTTCGATCTGCAGCTGCAGAAGAGGAGAAACTGATGTGAGTTAATTTAGGGTTAGTGCTTCTATTTATATAGAGGAAGTTAGGGTTTTTGGGGAGTGGGCTTTGAAGTTATGGCCCAAACGTATGAAGCCCATTTATTTCAAAGCTTGTTGGGTTGTCTCTAAAGGGGTTGTTTGGTACACCATCGTTATATATCGGTAACTGTCATCAGCATTCGCCGTGTTTATTAGTTATTAGTATCATTCGATTAATAATTATCACGGTTAATCATTACGTATTGTGTACTAATATACCTTAAGATACTAACCGCGATCATCTATGATCTAACGTCATTCCAAATCGACACGCATAATCATCATCGCTAGTCAATATCACCGTCAATTGTTGTGTAGAAAAATTTACATTTTTGTTGATATAATATGAAATTGATTTTATATTTATTACTTTTTGAACAAAAACTACTTCTATACGTCGGAGGTTGAGAAAATAAATAGTCTTAACTATTTTGTATTTCAGATTCAAACGTCTAGATCTTAATGCACATCTTAATTATTAGATGTCATTCGACCTTATTCTTTAGCTTAAAATAGAGTAAAGAAAGCATTAGATCTTTTTATTATTTCGTGATATGGACCCAAAGCAAAGATTCTGTTGCTATTGACATTTACTCAATTAACTTAAAATATAATCGACTGAGATAGAAGATTATGCAATGATAGACTTGATCTAAGGGTTCCCTCACAAGTTCGAAATTGAACTACTTATAAAAATGTAACATTAAATCCACTAATAAACTTGGAATCGAGACGTATGTATTATTTATACTTTTGGAAATCATTATTGTTGTTGACCTAATTTTTTTTAATTTTTGGTTAAAGAAGACATATATGAACTAAATTAACTAGGCCTTACAAAAGATGACCATTCTCCATAGTACTTTATTTAAAGAATAGTTGACATAATAATCATAAAATTTGAATTTATATGTATATTTAGGACATGTATACACCCTCTTATAACTAGCAAAAATTGATCAATTGATGTGACATGTCTCCATTTTTAGGCATCTTTTAGCTCAAATAGATCCCAATTTAATTAGTACGGTATATTCTCAGCTACTTCATCTATTTAGTCGATCGTCTATCGAAGAAATAAACTCCACTTATAATTCGTAGTACTATTCTCAACTAACACAAAAACTCGGAAACTACAATTTTGAGTTCATAAGTTTTAAATTTAAAAAAAAATAATAACTTATTAAATGAACTTTTAACTAGGGGTGTGCATCGATCGGTTCGGTTCGATTTTACATATAATCGGTTCGGTTTATCGGTTTTCAGTTTTAAAATATGCTAACCCAATAATAAATCAATAAGAAACTTTTTATCGGTTTATCGGTTTATCGGTTTTTAATGTTATCGGTTCGATTTCGGTTAATCCAATAAGAAAATGTCGATCAAATAATATATAATAGTACGTATGTTATAATTACATGTTACCAACCTACCGCCAAAACATAATAGAAAAATTTGTATGTTGATCAAATTACTAACATTCACAAACTTGCAAAAGCTATCGCCTACAATTACGAACTAGAATTAAAACTAAACTAAAATATTTCAATGAGACAATGTTGAACAGTTGCTTGATCCACCAGATAATCAACAAAGTTCTCACCAATTTCCTTACAAAAAAATCACATAGCCTGAAAAGCTAATATTGAATCTATTTATGTATTAAATTATGTATATTTAATATTGAGGAAGGGTAAAGTAGTAAATAACTATCGTCTTATTGGGTTATCGATTTACCCAATAACCCAATAGGAAAAATCGAAACCGACTCAATAACCCAATAATTATTTTTTCTAAACCCATTAAAAACCCAATAACCTAATAACCCAATAACATTTTATCGGTTCGGTTTATTGGTCGGTTCAGTTTTTGCACACCCCTACTTTTAACTTATACATACGGGATATGAATCGAAGCTATATAATTCTTACGAATTAGAAACCTAGTAGGTTTAGTAGTTGTTATTCTAAGTTATAAAATGAAGCGTGCAACCAAAAGATTCTAATATTATATCTACTATATAGTCTCCATGAAATTAACATTATACTTATTGGATGATTTTTTTTTTTATAATTTTATTTTTAAATTTTTTAGAAGTATAATATGTATCCAAATGGCAGATTTTAGATGACCAAATTATTTAAAAAAATGATGAAAAAATAAAATATAAATAGCAGGCCAGGTTCGTGATTGCAACTTAGTTTTTTTTTTTTTTATGGTTGACACATTACAAAATTGTCCTAATTAATCTACCAAATATTATGCTATTTTTTGTCAATAACTAGACCATATTTGACTTTTATTTCTTAAATATAGTAATTATTATTATTATTATTATAATTATACTAAACATTTTGTATTTTATGACATGGTATCTAGAATCATGTACTGCCTAGCATGTCTCAAATTTTTTATGTTTGTGAAATCTTTAAAATTATACTTTTTTGAAGATTTTATGATTTTCCTTTTTAGTTGAGTAATTCAATCTTTTTTTTATTTTGGAAATTCATATCGATATTTAACGTTGGTATTCAATAGTCTGATTAATTTAGAGTTGTATATATCATTAAAATTCATTAAGGAGAAAAGTGTTCATATTTTAACAATACCGGAGATTCTGTTCATTTTATTTCTATTGTATTTGATGAAAATTAAGATTACTTTTTATTAATAAAAATATCGGAGTTTTTTTTTTTTAGGCATTGATAATGATATTCATACTATATCAAAAATAATCTTTAACAACGATTAATTAACGATAATAGTTTAATTGTCATTAAAATATATTTTTAGCAGCAATTAATGCTCTTTTGTAAATGTTGTTAAAACCTAAAACAACATTGAATCAAATGACTATTAACTAATAACGATAAAAACTCTAACCTCGTTATTAATATATATATTTTTGCGATAGCGTCCCGATCTTTCGAAAAGAGACAATATTTGCCTTTTAAGAAGGATGATGAACAATTCCATGACTAAATAGTATAATACTTAAAAAAATACATACAAAAATGTCATCATGAGTTCATTACTAGTAATTGAAAATCAATAAAAAGAAGAAAAAAAATTCCATAGACAATTAATTAATTAGACATATAGTAGTTGATATGTTAGGTATTTTGATAATCCAAAATATTAATTATTATTGTTATTTTATTATTATTATTATATAAAAATAAAAGAATCTTTTAAGAGATAAAATGCCAAAAACTAAGGCATCATTTTCCACCCCTTTTAACCAAAAAAGACAAAGAACGTGCATAAGTGTGAGACTTAGAGCAAAAATATAGCAAATATAACAAACTAAACAAACATTATAATAAATTTTAAACAAATATAATTTGGTTTAATCATTCATCTTAAACAAGTCATTTTTTCCTTCATGACATAACATATTCCCACATCTTCTCACCACAACACACATTTTCTTTTCGACTTCCGTATCTCGTGTTTGATATCTGTATTAAAATATTCACTAAATCAGATTCACGTTAAGTACAACTCATCTAAGTGGAAAATAAAAAACCCATAAGTATTTTTTTTCCATTTTCACTGATCAAACACAAAACTCTTGATTAAGAATAGAACAATCTTATCCATCTCATCACAATACAGACTTTTCTTTTTAATTCTCTTTTAGTGTATTGAGACATAAACTAATTAAGATTCACGCTATGTAAGACTCAAGGGAGAAACGTAGGATCCCTATTTTTTTTTCCAGATTCGCGCTATATAAAACTGAACGGAGAAACGTATGATTCGTATAAATAAATTTTTTTCTATTTTCAATATTCGAATGCGAAACTCTCGATTTAGATTAGAACGATCTTATCCATTCCACCAGAACTCGACGCGGTTCATGCACTTTGATATTTCAGTCAACTAATGAAAGAACAAGTAAATGAAAACAAGGCTAACCATAAACTCCAAAGACTTTATATAAACAACCTAAACATTGTCTCATTTTGTTTAAACAAACACTCTCTATTTCCTCTCCTTATTATTAGTCCTTTTTAACATCTTTTTTCTTTTCATTTCTCTTTAACTTCCATATGGAACAACAACAACTACAACTACACAATTCCATCAAAAAGTTTAGTCCTAAACTTCAAAAACAAAGAAAATTTGTTGGTGTAAGACAAAGACCTTCTGGAAAATGGGTTGCTGAGATCAAGAACACAACACAAAAGATTAGAATGTGGCTCGGAACGTTTGATTCTGCTGAAGAAGCTGCTCGAGCCTACGATGAAGCTGCTTGTCTCCTTCGAGGCTCAAATGCTCGAACGAATTTCCATAACCATACCCCTGTTAGCCCTGCTCTTTCTATGAAAATTAGAAACCTAATCAACCATAAGAAAAGTCTCAACAAAATCAATCACAAAAGTACTAGTACTAGTAGTACTAGTAGTACTAGTACTAGGGCTAGTAGCAGCAGTATTCCGACTTCATCAACTAGTCATCAAGAAAGTCAAATATCGAATGATGATGCATATAAGCCGGATTTGAACTTCTATGATCAAATAACATGTTCAAATTTCGATCATACATCAACATTTACAAATGATTTTGACACGATTCTTCTTGACGATGAAAATGTTGATAACTTTCATGACGTAGTACCAAAGGAGATTATCGAAGATCATACTCAATTCGAAAATATGAAAGTTGAAAGACAAATATCAACATCACTATATGCTATGGATGGAGTCAATGAATATTGGGACAATTTTCATGATAGTAGTAATAATAATAATGATGCTACTTATTGGGATCTCCCTATGCTCTACCAAATGTTTTGTCCAAAGTTTGGGATTTCTCAGATTCTTTAAAAATATCGTTTCGTTTTTGTATGTAAGCTACACATATTTCGAGGATTCGATACTTTCACAAGGTCTAAGTTATAATTGTTTTAGGCCTTTCTCAAATCTATTATCATATCAAGCTATTGAGCATTTTTAATATATATATTTTTTTGGATATATTAGAAATAATATAATTTTTCATAAGTTATATTGCTTAAATCGATCAAGGAAAAAAAAATTCTATATATTTTATCGTTCTTTTCCATACGAACAAAGCTTTATCATGTACATGACTTTTTGTTTTTGCGAGAAAGGCAATACTATAATATTCATATTGCTAAATAAATAAATATTTACGATCTTGAATAATAACGATAAGAAAGAGATGATTTATAGTGTAAAATTATTTGCATATCAATTATTTTTATTGAAGGGTTATCTTAATTATTAGAATTACTAATATTTAATGTTCCTCCCTAATAAATATAATAATTTTATGTCTAGCTAGAAGTCTAAAGATAATGGACTGTTTTACACTTTTTTTTTCTCCCATTAACTTGGAAAAGATTAAAAAGCCAACTTTTTTTTTAAAAAAAGTTATAAATCTAGAAACCCAAATATCAAATTAAAAATTATTATAAAGAAAAGAAAAAAAAATATTCCTATTTACTCTTTAAGCCCCAATTATTATTATTTTTTAAATAAAATACACTTTTCACTAAAGTTTAATAATAGACCATAAGTATTTTCCTTTTTTAGCCCATCAAGAATTAAAAGTTGTTCAAATTTCCAAAAAGCACCTATAATAATTAACTAAACATAACTATCAAACGATCTGATACAGTGTATCAGTTTGCTTTTTTCTTAATCAGAATTCTCGAATTCAAGTTAGTATTAAAAAAATTTCAAAATTCTTCCTCTTGAATAAAGCGCTACACGATGTGAATCCAGTTGAGTCAGACTACTATGCGGAAATATCTGCTTTTTTTCTTAATTAGGATTCTCGAATTCAAGCTAGTATGAAAATATTCTCGATAATTTCCTCTTGAATAGAATGCTACATGACGTGAGTTTAGATGAGTCAGATTCTGATGTGAATATCAAATGTTCGAAAAAACAAAAATAAAAAAGTTTACTACTAAAAGGGGAAAAAAGAAAGAAAATAAATAATAAGAGTGGAATTACAGGAGGGAAAAGCACAGAGAGTCTTATGTAATGGCGAAATAGCCACGTCATCACTTGTTACCTTTCCCTTTCTTCAATAAAAAGAAACTTCTTTTGAATCAAAATCCTTATACAACTCTTCTTCTGCTTCTTTCAATTCACTTAAAAACACTTTGAATTGCATCAAAAAGGAAGAGAATTTGTTAAAATTTACTCAATTAGGTGAGTTGTTCTGCTTAAGTTATTGTACTTCTTCTGTAGTTTGATGTATATACAGTTTAGTTCTTGATACTGTGTTTATTCAACTGATTGCTGTTTGTTTTCTGCAGTTTAATGCTTTTTGATTTGTGGGGTTTAGTTTTCTTGAGGTTATGTTGTTCTATTGTGTTTAAAGTTTGGTTCTTGATAGTTGATACTGTGTTTGTTCAATTGATTTCTGTTTGTTTGCTGTAGTTTAATGCTTTTTGATTTGTGGGGTTCAGTTTTCTTGAAGTTATTTTGGTTTATCTTGCTTAAGGTTTGGTTCTTTATAGTGATACTGTGTTTGTTCAATTGATTTCTGTTTGTTTGCTGCAGTTTAATGCTTTCTTGATATGTGGGGTTTAGTTTTCTTGAAGTTATTTTGGTTTATCTTGCTTAAGGTTTGGTTCTTTATAGTGATACTGTGTTTGTTCAATTGATTTCTGTTTGTTTGCTGCAGTTTAATGCTTTCATATGTGGGGTTTAGTTTTCTTGAAGTTATTGGTGTAAAGTTTGGTTCTTGATACTGTGTCTATTCAATTGATTTCAGTTTGTTTTGTCCAGTTTAATGCTTTCTGATTTGTGGGGTTTTGTTTTGTTGAAGTTATTTTGTTCTATTCTGTTTAAAGTTTGGTTCTTGATAGTTGATATTGTGTTTGTTCAATCGATTTCGGGTTGTTCGCTGCAGTTGAATGTCTTTTGAGTTGTGGGTTTCTGTTTTCGTTTAAATTGTGATGTAGTTAGTATGTAGTTCACCATAGGGAGCAGAGCTGGGTAGGACCAAGGCCTTCGGCAAATTACACTCTTTATGGTTAAAAATTCTTTTTTTTTTTAAATTGTATATATAGTAGATTTGCTTTCCATTAGTACTTTCATTTGCTTCACTTGAGCTGAGGCTCTTTCGAAAACAACCTCTCTACCTCCAAGAGGTAGGGGTAAGGTCTGTGTATGGCTTTACCCTCCCTAAACCCCACTTTGTGTGATTTCACTTGGTATATTGTTGTATATACACTAGGAGTAGAATAGTCGATATTGAATCACTTTGGTCAATTTGTGTGATTAGTTCTTCTTATTTTGAACTCTCTTAGTGAAAGTCCTAGCTCCACCACGGCACCACCGGTTTCCATATCACCATGGTATGGTTTTATATTTGTGTGTTTTATGTGTAAACAAAGGACAAACAAATTTTAGTGACAAGTACTATTATTTTGAGTTTCTACTGACTAGTAAGATGTTAGTTGAGCTTCATGTGGGTTTCCTAAAAACTTGCTGGCAATGAAGACAGGCTGAAATTCTCTCATTCACTCCATTTTTTTATTTTCTGTTGTTGTACTTGTTATCGTTTAAGCTCATCGCTACTTATCCTCTACATAGACCCTGCTCCCCTTTTTAATGACCTGTTGCTCTAGGGTTCATCAGTTTGATTAGTTTCAATTGCATCTCTTTTCTGTCTTTCAGTAAGTAGTAGCATGGAATTTCTGACTATTTATCCTAGTAGCTGTGGTTTGCGTTGTTTACTTATGTATTTTCTATCTTGATGCATTTCAGTTGGTTCTTGATACTATGTTTGTTCCATTGATTTCAGTTTGTTTTGTGCAGTTCAATGCTTTCGGATTATTTTTCCCTTATTCTTGACGTCATTTTTCTCTATTTAGAATGTATTTCAGTTTGGTTCATGATTGTATTTAGTTCAATTGATAATCAGTTTGTTTGTCCATTTTGTTGGTTTTAATATTTCTGGGGTTCATGTTTTCTTGGAGTGTCTTTTTTCAATTGTGACGATCACAATATGTTCTTCGCATATGACTTTGGTGTTTAAACTGCAGCAAACAAACATAGGCTGAAGATCCTTTCATATCACTCCCAATTTTTTTATTTCTTCTTGTTGTACTTGTAAGCATTTAAGCTCATCATTTCTCATATCCTACACAGTCACTATTCCCTTTATAACCTGTCGTTTATCAGTTTGACTGCTTTGGTGAATCTTGTCAGTCCCTGCATCCTCATTAAAATATCTCTTGTTATTTCTTGTTGTTGTATGTGATTTGCTAATCTGAGCTCGTTTTCAGTGAAGCTGGATTATAGGTATAAGTGACTACCTTTCTGAATTACTCTCATTGATGGTGCACGGAAGCTAGGGTGTACACTTCTACTGAAAAAGTGGTACAGAGCTTTATTGCAATAGTTTAAAGTTGGGGCCTCAAAAATGTCGAGCGGAGATGGACCTAAAGTCTCCTGTGAAGAAATACAAATGGTATGCACAATCTTTTTTTAGATGAGTTGTGATCTTCCACATGTTATTTTGTCTTTGGTTAGATTTGTGCTCATTTATTAATCATTTTCAAGAAACAAAATTATCACTTCTCTTAAACACCAAGGATTTGTACTCGGTTCTCTTCCCCATTGCGTGGAAGAACATTTTGCTGGCTCATTGACGATAATCTACAACTAATAAAATCCTTGGACTTTGTTCCTTAGAGCATCTCTATGTTTATATTTCAGTTGAACCTTTATAAAATGTTATCACTAATAACATGGAACTCAACCAATACTGCATCATCTAGGCTCTAATATTGCTATTTCAACCCCTCCTTATTAAACAATACCAAAAAGAAGAAGCTTGGGTATCTTACTTAGATAATCACCAGCTGTTCCAAATTGAATAATCACGAATCTGCGCATAGATGCGTGAAAAGATGATGCTTATTTTGATTTTCAGGTGCAAAATCGGATTGAGCACTGTCTTCGGCAATACATGAGTCGGAAAGAAGTCGTGAACACTCTCTTCATCCAGGACAACATAGAGCCTACATTTACTGAACTCGGTATGTTTTATATTTTCAATCCATACACTCACTTCCTCCATGTAATGTGGAGTGAGGACTTAACTTGGCAATTCATGTAACACAGGTTCCAAAAGAGATTCAAATAAGGATCACAAAGCTTCCTATGGTTAATAATGGCTGCCAATATTTCTCACACTTCCTGAAAATAAGAGATAACATTATTAAACAATTGAATGTACATAGAAATTTCCAATCATAAACTATCATAAAGAGTTTCTTTTGTCCATGAGTTTTAGCTCTCTATCACACAGCTGATGCTCTGCCAAATAATTAAAACAAATCTGACTGCCCTTCTCTGTTTGTGTGCCGTTTTTTAGCTGTCTCTGTTGTCTCCTTTCTATCTCTAACTTTTACAGTAGAATGCTTCCTTTGCTGATGAATAAATGTATGAATGCATCATATGTGAATATTCTTGAATAGTTGCATTGACTCTCTAACACTTAGTTATTGGTGATGGTGAGGGTTCTATTCCCTAACTTGTAATCCCTTCCCCATATCCCCTTTAATATAACGAGTAATAAAAACACAAATCTCAAATTAGAGAAAAGTTAGTGGCCATATAATCTTTTTTCAGTTTTCAAGATAAGTCTATTCACAAATATTATATACTTTTTTCAACTTGGAAGATCAGTCTTTTCTTCACAAATATTGCTATAACAGCTTCCTAAGCTTAACACTATTTTGAAGTATCAAGGATCCAAACAAATTAATTTTCATAAATTCAGATTGCTATTAATAGCTTTACTAAAAATATTTTTGACTTTTTGTGTTAGATGTATATGTATGCGCTAGTGAGGCCATTTAAAGTACTTGACCATTGGAATTTTAATCTGTCCATCCAAATAACTGATGATGAATAATTGCATGAATGCATATGTAAATAGAGTGAGTCATTGCTAATGTCTACCCTTAGTTATGAACTTATTCTTTAAAGGGAAAAAGGTCAAATTTTTGATAAAGAATTTTTTTTTTTGATAAAGAGAAAAAGGACAAATTTTTCCTGTATTATCTGAAATTGAGAAACTTTGTCCTTCACTTAATTTTGGTCTAACATTATCCTTGTCGGTAGTGACAATTCTTCTTTTTCTTTCTTTCTTGTTAAAAAAAATACATTTTTGAGATGGTAACAAGCTTGTAATAAATTCATAAAAAGTGGTGAAGCCACAGTTACAGATAAAAGAAAGCAAAAGCTGCTAAACTAGAAGAAAGTATCACTGAAAGCTGCTGAAAAAGACTATAGAGACTCATAAGACTTGTAGAAGAACCTTAGTGTCTTCTATATATTCTTTTTAAAACCAAAAATGAGAAAACAAAATATAACTTAGTTTCATCTTTTGGACTGGGTTGCTTAAATTTGGTTTTCTGGTCTAGGATGCTATTTTGCATCTGTTGAACTTTCCAGAACAGTAATAAGAGTTTGAAGTAATATTTCAGAATTGGATATTCCCACATTTAAAAAATGCTTCTATAAAGTTCAGCTCAGAACTTTTGACTTCCTTTGAACTTGACATTTCTGTTAATTTGATCACTTCTAATTATCTGAACTCATCAGTGGGAGTAATGCTGCTACCTTTGCCAGATACCTGTGTCATTTAGAAGCAATTGAAGTTATTTTTTACTATCCGTCTTGTTCCTCTGCTTATGAATGTACTCATGAGCATTTGCAGCTCTAGTAGGTATATTAATATGAAACTGATTTGAGGAAAGATGATATTAATACTAACCTCTTCTGTTTTATTTTGTCCTTGTTTCCAGTATTGCCTACAGGCGAGTAGCAATTTACAGCTTTATGTGGTTCTGGTTTCCCAACTCTTTTAACATTATGATGTTCTCGCTGTTTTTCAGTTTGGCAGAAACTAGAAGAAGAAAATCAGGAATTTTTCCAAGCATACTACCTGAAGCTCATGGTGAAAGAGCAAATAATAGAATTCAACAGGTTGCTTTCGGAACAGGTGAAGATGACGCAGCAAGTTCCAAGTGCAATTGCTTCTCTACCTATGTCTAATGGGTGTAATATTATGCCAAGTAAGATGGATACTTAGTGAACCTTTCTGCATTTAGGTCTCATGCATCAATCAGTATCTTGTCACTGAGAAGCTACAAAAATCACTTGTGTAACTGGGCAGTTCATGTTCTGTTGTGCATATACGTAGCATCCAACTTCTTAACTGTATGAAGTCACCTCAAAATGACGCATAAACCAGAACTGCACTTAAACCTAATTGGTTGGCAGACTCTTCCATTTGGTCTGCAATCAAATGCCTGCTTTGTCTCAGTAATTCTGATGCTGTTGATGTGGTTGCATTCATTTACATGTGGTTTATGCTAATTATGGAATAGCCTCTTACCCCTTACTTTTTTGTTGCATCCATGAGGTTCCCACTTGTATAGAAGTTTGGGTGCCTTTCGGAGAAAACTGTATCATCACTGTTTAGTTTTCCTCTTGTATAAGGGCAATTGTTGTTCTTGTCCCCTTTTAATGAAATTTATTACATTATCAAAAAGATTTAGCTTAATTTGTCTGATCTTTTATGCAACAAGCATGATGAGCACTGTTTTCAGTTTGGAGCCTGCCACTAAACTCTTGTCTAGACTTATCCTTATCTTCATTGCCTTCTATTTGCTTGTTACCTTTGTTCTTGCTAGAACCTGCATTTGAGAAGCTGTGTTGTTGTCTCTAGTTAATGTTCAAGTTTTCTTGCCTTACTCAGTGCATCAAAATTCAACTTGCGGTGCTGCCGAAAATGTTGGAACTGCTGCAAAGCCTAATGGCATGCACGAACCTGTACATGCTGATAGACCCAATGCATTCAGTAACAGCAGCTCATCTGTTCTCTCTTGCATGCAAACAACAATTGATATTCCTTCCCAAAGCAGGAAAATTGATGGTCCTCCTAATATGTTTTTGGGCCAGCCCTCTAACATGGGGATGAGACAAACAATGGATGGGAGGATTATTAAGACAGAACCTATCTATGGTGGCAATTCTCCGTTTGCCTTTGGTCCTCATGGCACTTACTTGGAGTCACGTTCTGCAATGGGCGATGCATCTGTTTCATCGTTTAGCAGTGTGGAGTCGAACACACAACCTCTTAATGAACCTCTTCTGGATGCTGACACTTCTTCGTTTGGATTTCTAGGGGAGATTCCTCAAAATTTTGGTTTCTCAGACTTGACTGCTGATTTCACTAATACTTCTGGTACGTGTCTTCCTCTCCCTATTTTCTCTGTAATTTCACCAAGCATCTCTGGGTTCGCCTTTTTTCACTTTCAACGTTTCAGGTATTAAAATGAGCTGGTATTGATGCTAATCAGGCATACTTTATATTCGTTTTGACCATGTTCAGATATATTAGGGAGCTACTCTAGGACTCCCTTTTTAGCAACAGATACTGGCAACTTGCTCGATTCAAACGGTATGTGGGATATTCCCAAAGCAAGACTTCTGTACTTTTTTGCTATTCTCTTCGGATAACCAATATCACGTCTTTGACTTTCAGGAGGCATTGAGAGGTTAACCAATCCCTCAGAGAACTTGAGATACACTAATTTCAGTGGAGATTGATCGTGTATAGGTAACTTTCTCCATCTTATAAGATTCATCAGAGTTGTAGTACTTACTTTTTGGTTCCATTTTGTACGACGATTTTGAGTGGACATAATGTTTAAGATATTAATTTTGTTTATGGTGCTGGTAGCACATACATCGGTTCATAGGTGCAACATGATGATTGAAGGTGTAAAAAAAGGACTTATATTGTATAGAACTCATGTGCTTGGTTTTCCAACACATGTGAGAATTATGATCTTCGTTCGTTCATTCTCGTTGAAGGGGAGGACTTAGTATAGGATGAAGTAGGTGTGGTTTTTGTGCCAATTGATGGATGTTTCTTTTAGAAATGACTCACTGTTGATGTTTCTCGTTGCAGATTCGATCAAAACACATACACGACGATAGCTTTTGTATATTGCTGGCTGCTCAAGTGGTTTTAGGATATTTGGATTTTCTGGTATTGTAGGTTTGAGGTTTTCATCATGAAGGATAATTCAAAACATGAAAGATTTCAGTAGAGATCTTTGCTTTGTACAAAGAGTTAAATGTGATTTAGAACATTGTTATTTTAGCCACATATAGCATACTGTCTGATTTTTAGTGTAACTATGAAACAGTATTGAAGTTTTACAGCATATTGGACCTGAAAATTTCACCATTTATTTCTATTTTTTATCGCTCCGTAGAAGCTTCCATCTTTTTTTTTTGTTTCCTTGATGATTCGAACTCACAACCCTAAGGTTGGAGGGTAAAATGGAGTCGATCGAATTTCTTCAACCCCTTGATGTAAATCATACTCCTCTGTCTGTTTCATTTTATGTGATATTTTTCGTTTTTCAAGAGTCAAACAGTTTAACTTTGATCAGGCATTTGCGTATGAAATCTTTAATTTTTAAAAAAAATGAAATTTATATATTTGTAAACTACGTAAAGGTAATTAAACAGGCATTTGCATATATGTTTTGAATTGATATTATTAATAAAAAACTCTATAATTCCCCATTTTAATTTGCTTAACCTACTTTCTTTTCAAGTCTGTTTAAAAGAAGAATGATCCATATTTCTTTTTAACAACAATATTATCCCAACTTTTCACCTAACATATATAAAAATTACAAGATTAAAGATATTTTGCTACATTTGACGTATCTTCAATTTAAGACCATAAAATTATAAGAACATTATAAACTGAATATTTGATAAAAAAAAATTTAATATTTATAAATATAAAATAATGTGATATTAATTAAACATTTTAAAGAAAAAAGAATTCTAATAAATACTTAAAAATCACAAGTAAAGAAAATGAAAAATAAATAAAATATATAAGAAAAGAATAAGATAAATTAAAAAAAAACACATTCTTCATAAATCGAAGTAACTTAACACAAGTGAAGTTTAACGACAATAACGTATTATGCAAATCTTACATCAAAATCTTAACACAACCGAAAATTAACGACAATAGTGTTATATACAAAACTTAATCTAATCTACCTTATGAGACAAAAATACTATTTCCGATAGTTCTCGATTCAAGAAACTTCCATAAATTTGACATAAACATCAGAGCTAAAAACAAATGAAAGTAAACAAAAACAAACTCTAGGCACCACAATTTTTTTTTATTAGAAAAAAACAACTTCAACTTAAAATAAAATCTATAATAATTCTCAATAAAAAAAAAAGTAATCAAAAAAATAAAAATAAGAAGTTCTAAATTTAATAAATTAAACCTGCTTCAATCTTCAATGCACATTTGACAAACTGTATGAATATCTTCATTCAAAAATGTGCACCTATCACACATCCACATAATATTATTGCTTGTGCTATTACTACTCATTGGTTGTTCAATTTTTTTTGTTGGATTATTAGTCACATCTTCTAGTCCATTTTCTAATGCCATGACCAATTTTTCAAAATAATTTCGAGTAACTTTTGTCAGCCCAATAACTCTCGATCGAAAATTAGCAAATTTCTTATAAGATCCTTTATCAGTATAGTCCATCTCATCTGACCCTAAATGTTTCATCAAGTCTTTCTCCACACAATGATGAAGCCGTTCTAGACCCGCCTCTGCTTCCCCTTGTAAGTACTCGAAAAATTGTGTCTTCGCTTCTTCTTCTTTAGGTAAATAAAATCCATAAGCATACGTCCATTTCAAAACCCTCCTACATTCAACGATTTGCTCCCAAGCTTCAACAATAAACCCTAATTCTTCCTTGTGTAACGAATTATCGTCACTCAACTTTTTCAACCCTTCCTCTTTCATCTCCTTCAAATCATTCAGAGCCTTATCTTTTGATTTTCCATTCGATAACCATCTCTCGTAATAATGTGTATACCTTTCAATATTCTTCTTCGCGTTCGTTACTTCTTTTTTCTCCTCGTATCGATTGCATCGACTAGCACAAACACCCCATTCTTTAAAACATAACCAACAAAATTGATATCCACATCTACATGTCATATGCATACATCCCATATTTTTTTCGATTGATCTATCACACTCTGGACATTTTTTAGTGAAAGCCCTAAACCAATTTGTATTTGCGGATTCTTCTTCATTTACATACTTCCACTTTGCTACCATATCGCAATTAATCGGACGATGAATCTCCTCTAAACAATTCCAACAAAAACCATTAGAACAATCGCAAATCACACTATAATCATCGCTCCCTATCTCAAATTCGATAGCACATTCACATCCCGGATAAGGACACCACTTAGTCTTCTTATTTTCCTCGATATACGATCGAAATAAATAATCATAATATTTCGATTTATCTATCTCCGATGCTAATTCAACTATTATACTTTCACCTACCATAGCTTCACACGATGGATCGGGACATCGTAAAGCAAGACATTTAATAGGGCCACTATAATTAATCGATGCACCAATATATTTTTCCCAACATAACTTACAAAAAGGATGTTTTCTACACGTGGCATAAACAACATCATTATATTCCTCAAAACATATACCACAATTCACAATATTATCATTATTTTTCGATTTTTTCGATACCGAAACGTAGTTATTATTATCGTTATCGCATAAAAACATACCTATAGATTTACGAACTTCTTGTTCGTTAGCAAACCATTCTTCGTTAGCTCGATCAACCTTCCAATTATAACGACGTAGGAGTGCTAACGAAACGTCCCGTGGGACGGATAAGATGGCTGAGATTTTCGATATATCTTCTTTTACGAGCTGACGAATATCGAAATCCTTCAAAATTTTGTAATTTTTTTGTTCGTAAGTAACTATATTGGATTCATCAACATTGTTGGAATCTTCCTCTTCATCAGCAGAATACATATCGTAAAATTCATGATCAGAATCCATAATAATTATTAGAAGAAGAAAATAAAAAAATTGATGATGAAAGTATAGATTAAGAGAAAGAGATAAATATATATAATAAAACCCTAGGGCTTAAAAAGTAGAAACCCTAATAGGACTTGAACTCGAAAAAGGCTTTTTAATTTATTTTTTATAATAATGTTTTAATATGTTAAAAGGAAATAAAATATGAATTAAAGCCCAATATAGTAAACAAAATGTGGATCTACGATGTTCATATTTCTTTTGTTTTAATTTATGTGAATGATATATGATATATTTGAATTTTAAAATCGATTTATTATGAATAAATATAGTTAAAATTATGTGATATTAATATGGAAGGAATTATACAATTTTATGTTACGTATTTGAGTAAGGATATGATTTATGTAAGGCAAGTAAAATTGTAATTTTGATATAAATTGCTAAATATTAAGACTTCCTACTTAGTTTTGGATATGGAAGTATTTAACAAATAACATTACACTTTTCAAATTCGATTTGTATTCAGTCAAATCTCAATATGAATATCGAATATCGAAAAATCAGAAAAAAAAGAAAACCTCAAATACTACTATGTTTAGTTTAATTTGTCTATTGCGGTTAATATATATATATATATATATATATATATATATATATATATATATATATATATATATATATATATATATATATATATATAGGCAATTTATTTACTTCTATTTTTTAATTATTATTATTATTATTATTATTATTTTTTAAAAAAACCCTCATCTGATTAATAATGACGTCTTTTATCACTTTTTATTATTATAATCACTCTGAAAAATAAATAAGAATTAGCGATAAATAAATTTTGTAGCTAAAACTCTGTTGCTTTAATGATGGATTATAGCGATAAATTATAAATTTTTTTTTTCTTCCTCTTATAAAACTATTTAATATTGGGTTGGTGATGCCATTAATCAAAGTAATTTTGGGTTGGCAAAATGTCACTATGCTTTGCTTCTTTTATAATGAGTAATTCCTACTGTGGAATTTTTTGATTGAAATTAATTATGTGACAAATAGAGTAATTAAATTCTTATCTATTTTTTGCGTCCAATAAATATATATCTCAAAATTTACTTCTATACGTTTTGCCATTTTAACAAGAATTAAATGTACTATTCGAGTCTTTTAAGTGAATTATTAATTTATTTAGTGAACCAATCTAAATAAATATATATCCAATCAAGCAAATTAAAATTTTAATATTTTAGAAGCTTGATTAAATAAGTTATTAATTACTATCATTTCTTCGTAAGTTAAATCGAAAGACATAAATTTATTCACATCCAATATTTACACCAAATTATTTCTAATCTTAATTTTTTTTACTTAATAAACTTGAAGTAATATATAATAGATTCACAATTCACCTTTTTTGCTGCCTCTAAAAAATAAATAATATGAAAAATATATTAAATTTTGTGATCATAAGATCTATAACCATTTTTATTTTTTTTATTCCCGTCTGATATCTGACACTCATATAATGTCAAAATATCTCGCTTTGTAGGGACCGAAGAGGGGTAAAACTCTCTATTTAAAATAACTCGATTCCGAATTTGAACCAACCTATTATTAAGAATATAGAGATACTTATAAGCATCCCACCATAACAAATTGTTACATAAATGTGCTACACATAGTAATTAGCTTTACCATTTTTATATTAAATAATCAACATATAAAAACATATATTCAAATTACTAAACGTACTTTGTGAATATTAATATCGTAAAATTATGGTTATTGATCAAAATTCAAAATATGTTATATCATTACTTAAATTCCTACCAAATAATGAGACTTATTAAATAATTAAATTATTTTTTTCTTGTATATTTCATTTCCAAGTAAAATAAATTTTTGAGAGTCCCATTTCATATGTATAATATCGTTATCATTTATCTAAAAAGAGGTTAATAATGCATCTAATGAAGTCTTCTATTTTTAGTTATATCATAACATTATATGAAGAAAACCAAGTGCAACTTCCATCAATATTAATTTGTAATTGAGCTGTTTTTGGATAATACAAATTAATATTGACTTTACCTTCGATATACTGATAATGTAAATAATTTTTATATTATCAAATTAAGTTGACATATAATCGTATACATAAGTTCTCAATCATTAATCAGAGATCATAAATTTAAACTTTAGAATAATCTTTTTTTAAAAAAAAATTATTCTAGAGAATACTTTAATTTATCCTAATATAATGAGACATCTAGGCGTGAATTAAGATTAATCGAACTACAAAATAGATATAAAAAAATAAAATAAATTTGGCGTACAACAAGTAAATCTCCATGGCTTAATATTTTAAGAGATAGACAATCCCAATTGACTTCTTTTATTTCAAACTATTGCTCATTTTAATGTAATTAAATACCGATTGCAGATAAATTTTTATAACACATGCTCTCTTCGTCTATTTTTAATTTTCACAATTTTCGTTTTTAGAGTTAAACTATAAAAATTTTGATAATGTATTTTTTTAATCATATTGATATGCACAAAATTGTAATTTATAGTAATTTTCGTATAGTTTTTAAATATCTAATTTTTTTGTTTAAAATATCATATTAATGTTATCTGATTTACCTTTAAAAATTAATCAATAAAAATAAAACATGGTCAAATAAAGTATATTAAAAATTACGAGATCTAATTAAAAAAACAAAAAACTCTATTTGAATTCTTCTCATCCAATCCATCTATACCTTAGATGGATAGAATTACTCGATAGTTATACTGATTAAAGATATATAATATATACTTTGTAAAATTAGTCAAAATGTAAATGTTTATTAAAAAAATAATTAAAAATTCCACTAAATTAAAACCAAAACTTGTTCTAAATGCAACATACGTAACAAAACACACTCCATTTCCACCCCCACCCAAATTTAGTAACTTAGACATTATTACTCTTACCCAACTTTAATTAATTAACATGCAAACCAAAAACTCAACAATTCATTATCTCCATTTTTTTTTCAACCACAAAATAAAAAATAAAAAATGAGAACACCATCATCATCGTCATCATCATCATTATCATCGAGAACTAAAATTGCAACACCATGTTGTACAAAAATAGGGTTAAAAAGGGGTCCATGGACACCAGAAGAAGACGAATTACTGACGAATTACGTCAGTAAAGAAGGGGAAGGGCGGTGGCGTACACTCCCAAAGAAGGCGGGACTCTTCCGTTGTGGGAAGAGTTGTCGCCTTCGTTGGATGAACTACCTCCGTCCTTCCGTTAAACGCGGACATATTTCGCCGGAGGAGGAAGATCTCATCCTCCGGCTCCATCGCCTCCTAGGGAACAGGTCCTTCAAAATTAATTTCAATTATATCTATCTATCTCTCTCTCTCTCTCTATCTATCTATCTCTCTCTCTCTCTCTATATATATATAAAATCATTTTAGGGCTTATAATTGTTTGTTAAGATTTGCTAGTTATATAACTAGGGTTTCCTTTATCTTGCGCGCTAACCTATGTATTTAATTTGTTTCACATCTGATGTTCGATATGTTGTGTTGCCTAAAAAAAATGTCATTTTGGGAGAAATTAGGAACTTTACTAAGAATTGTTCAAAAGTAACTTTTTAACATATTTATATATATGTATTTTGGGAGAAATTAGAAACTTCACTAATAATTGTTGAAAAGTAATTTTTTAACATATTTGTATATATGTATATTTTTTTTTTGGCATATGTTCAACTGACCATCTTTTCATCTGCTTGATTGATTAGGGTTTCTTTATCCTCTGTTGTGATCTATATATTTTGTTTCACACTCGATGTTTGATTATTTTAGTTGGGCTGAATAAATTTGGATTTGCGCTGAAAGGTGTGTCATTTTGGTTAGAGATAAAGAACTTAAGATTTCGTATATGTTTATATTTATAAAAGCAATTTTTAATATATATTTTTAGATAAAAGATGTTCAACTGACCGACCACCTTTCAGTCGATGTAGCTATATTATCGACTTTTAGAGTTAAAACAAAATGTCAAAGATAGATTCATTTCTCGAACTTGAATTTGAAATCTTTGATTAAGGAGCTAGCTAAAGAAATTGTACTTATCACTCCATCGTATAACCAATAAACTTTGGTGATTAATAATATCAACTTTAATATTTAGTTACATATTTTTTCACTCAATCATATGATTTGTTTTGTTCCTTAAATGAGGTGTTATTTTTTCTTATTTTTCCATATGTTACCATATTATATTTGTTATGAAATTTTATCGATCGTTGTAAGTTAACTTAGCTTGATGGTGTAAAAATGTTATAGTGTAAAAACTTTAAATTCGTTTTTTTGATCAGAATTTTTTGTAGGTGGTCATTGATAGCAGGGAGAATTCCTGGAAGAACAGATAACGAGATAAAGAATTATTGGAATACCCACCTTAGCAAGAAATTAATCAACCAAGGAATAGATCCAAGAACACACAAACCATTAATATTAAACAACCCTAATTCCTCAAATAGTGATGATAATCACATTATTACAAACAAAACTAATTCTTCTTCTCCTTCTTCATCCTCAAAACTAGCAAATAATTATGATCTCAACACAATTAATATTCCAAACCCCATTCACATTCCTAATTTCCAAATGAAAGAACCCTTAAGAAGTAGCATCAACAATAATAACTGTCTTGGAGAAACTACGAGTCCTGATGATGATTATCAGTATCAGAGCAGTAATGTGATGCTTGCCAGTTATCGCGATGATGATATGAATATTGTGGTTCATGATGAGGGAGATGATGAAATGAATTGTTGCGCGGACGATGTCTTCTCCTCCTTCTTGAATTCTTTGATCAATGAAGACATGTTCATGAATTGCCAAAATCAACAAATCAATGGTACATTGCAAGATTTTGATCATTTTATGGCTTCACCTACATCTTCATATGATCAAAATAATCTCAAGACAATGGATGAATAATGAAAGAATGTTTGATTATATATATATATATATATATACATATGCCTTGTTAATTAATTATCTTCCCATGTTTATATAAATATAAATTGTATTCTTATATTGATATTTGTAAGTCAAAACAATATTTTTTTTCCTAGATAGACTATATTGTCTTCAATTTTTAATGTGATGTTCAATCTTACTCATATTGTAATGGAATATGTATATGTGTGTGTGAGGGATGAACATATGGACATATATACTATAAGTTATATATTTAATAAATAATACTAATAATTACTCCCTTCATGCTAAATTAATCGTCTATCTTTTTTTTTCTTCAAAATTTATCTGATTAATTTTAGATATTAAATTAGACTAAATTAACTCGATATTTTAAATTTAAGGAGTCACAATGGACCAATATATAGCTATATAATAATTGCCGAGCAATAAAGTAATTTCTAATTTATTTGCTAATAATTCCTCACTATGCTATAATTGTTGATCGATTAATATATAGTATCAAAAGTGAATAACTAATCGATAATTAAGGTGTATTTTTAAATTATTTAGTGATAATTTACGTAGAAAATTCATACATCTGATAATTTCGATATAAATCTCAAAAATTAAAATATTTTATCTAACTATTTCTTCCATTATGTTTGATAACAACATGAAAATACTACATTTCGACCAAATATTCACAACTACCATTCTTTTTTTTTTTTTTTGTTTATATAATATATTGCACATTTGATTGGTAGGTAACTAACTCTACATAATATTAATTTGTTGTGCAATTTTAGAGTCAATAATAATTCTTTTAACTCAAAGGCAAAATTAAGATTTTAAATTTATAAATTTTAAAACAGAAAAGTTACCTAGTTGGCTATACACATACACTATTATATATTTGTCTGCTATTTTATATATTTTTTTAATTATAAAAAAATAATTTTCTGATGGATATTATTATTTATTATTAGAAATGTGGGATTTTCTAAAAAAGAAAAAAAAGTTCATCATGAAAGTTTCCAATGAGCTAGTTTATCCTTCTTTTATATTAAATAAAAAAAAATAGCGGGAATTCTAATATTGAATTGAAATGATTAATATGTAGTAATTATATGATTAATTAATGGTAAGAATATATATCCGACACCCATTTATTTTATTATTATTATAGTAATAATCACAGCGAGACGTGTTATATATATAATGGTTTTAAATTATATATAAGTATCTTACATCACATTTTTAGTACATATATAATTAATATGATCATATAACTAGTCAAAACTAAAACTTGAAATTTAGGTATCTAACATATGTGTTCAATTAATTGATTTAATCTACTAATTTAACAAAATAGTAATAAAAGAAGAAAAAAAAATTATTACTAGCCAAGCATTTAAAAAAATATATATACCTTGAAGAAAAAAAAATAAAATATGTAGTCAACAACCACATATTATATGTGTTATATATCTAGAATTTCAAAAATATATAGAAATAAAGACATGAAAATTTTGGTTTTAATTAATACTACCATTTTACCAACTCTAGGATTATACAAGATTAGTGACAAACAATTTCTATCGATAAAAAAGAATCATCGTTAATCTTATCTAACAGTGAATAATACAAAAAATATGTCAGCATAAACTATTTAGCGACAAATATGAAATATAATTCTAGAAATTAATTAAATTATTTAACTCACCCGGAAAAATCGCAGCCATTGCCATATTTTCAGAGAGAAATATAAATTGTATAATAAAATTGAAAATTTTGTAAATGGGAAAAAAATATTTAGGAGAAAAAATATTTAGGTTTCATTAATTTGAAACCAACTACTAGAAGAGAGAAATATAAGAATAATAAAAAGAACTTCCAAGTTTTAAACCATTATTTATATTGCATGGGTTTAGTACGTAAAATAACAATAAAATGACAAAAAAATAAATTAAAATGGGTTGAATATTAGTTGTAATATAAAAGATATTTTAGCTATTTATGACCAAGAATAATGGAGCATAGTTCTTATTTTTTTCCTAGAAAAGAAAATATATATTTGTTCATAATTTTTTTTTAATAATCAATTAGTGATGTTCCTTTTTAAAAAAAATATTTAATTTCATATTTCATTTTAATATAAGATTGACCGGTAGTTCCTATATTTAAAATGTGGAGATCTTGGTAAAGATGTTTCTCGTTTTTGGTAAAAATCAAAATCAAAGAAATTTAATTATTTTTTAAATTATTAAAATTTAATAAAATATTACACAATCATCAATTCAATCAGTTTAATATATAATTTTCATGTTTAACAAAAAAAAACCCAATATAATATGGAAGGTGCCTCATTTTTGGTAAAAATCAAAATCAAAGAAATTTAATTATTTTTTAAATTATTAAAATTTAATAAAAATATTACACAATCATCGATTTAATCAATTTAATATATAATTTTCATGTTAAACAAAAAAAAAAGCCCCATATAACATGGAATGTGCCTCAAAAATAAAAAGGAAAAAAATACTGAAACATACGCTTATGTTTTCCTTATTTCTAATATTCCCTTCTATTTCTAAAATTCTCTACTAATTCTAAATTATTTTATACGTATCCGAACTAGTTTTTATTGTATCCAATCTATATATTATGTATTTGATTTATTTTATAATGTATTCGATCTACATATTATGTATCTGAGCTAGTTTTAAAATCATCCGAGCTACATATTTTGTATCCAATTTATTTAACTTTTTCAGAAATTAATATAAGTTCAAATTAAATAGGAATAAATTATAGTTTCATATTAAAACTACGTAATTCATAGAATTTTGTACGAATAAAAAGGGCCAAAAGAAAGATATTGGGGGCCCAATTCAAAAGCCCATATATGAACAAAAAACGGACTCAAATTTTGACCCGAATTCAAAGACCCAATTTCAATTAACTCCATAGATTTCTTCTTCAGCTTGAGCTCTACTTAACCTGCAAACCCCCCCTTTTTTTACCAAATTTTTAAAATCAAATTTAAGCTTCATTTTTTTCTTAATTTTTAACTAAATAGTTGCATTTGTATCCTAATTTGCTCTTAATTAATGTTAATAATAGTGAAAAGTGAAGCTCTGGAGCAAACTTATAGTTGTCAGGTCACGAGTTCGAGCCGTGGAATGAGTGTAAGCCCCTTTTCTATTATAAAGTAATGTTTTTTTTTATGCTATAAAAATTAAATCTTGATATCTTAATTCTGGTGCCCTGTAAAACTGAAGATTTTTTTTTTTTAATTTTAAAAAAAGTTGACTATTGCATAGCTAGAGATCTGTTAGTAGATAAATTTGATCATTGCAAGTTTAGATAATATGTATTTGTTTTACTCCCTTGGTTTCGATTTATTTGTCTGATTTTGACTTGACACGGTGTTTTAAATAATTCAGTACGAGTTTTGAATCGTGTGGTCTCAAACTTAAGATATGTAGAATGTATTAGAATATAGTTCAATCTTGTGGTGTTAAACATGTTACGTGGAAAGTTGAAATTAAAGAGGTGTCGAAAATGGAAAGAGGGATTTTTTTTAAAAATGCATTAAATAGGGGAGTAAGAGAAACAAATTGGAAGGGAAGGAGTATTTTCAAATGTTGATGATACAAGTTAACAAGTAGAATATGTGAGAGGAAGTTACTTGTTTTCGTTCGCGATTTGTTGTACTCCAATCTTTTATTATGAGGAAAAATAAAAGTAAACGAGGGTCTTTTGCTTTACGGAGTTACCCTGGTACTTGTGTTGGTGGGAGGTAGTTTTGGTACCTCGTGGAATTAGTCGAGGTGCACAAGGTGGCTCGTATACCATGGTTATAAAAAAGAAAAATCTTTAAAGTTGATTGTTTTTATCTCTAAGTTGCATAGGTGGATTATGTTATTAGTGTCTAGTGTAAGTCTCACATCAGGGGATGTGGTGAGTTTGGATTCCTTATATGGACTTCGGCTTCGAGCTTTTGGGATTGAGTTAGGCCCAAGATTCATTCTTTTTACGTCTCGTATATGTTAAGCAGATGATTTGGTCTTGTTTCTCCCGTTTATTACGAATTACACTTGTACAGTGCACTCTAGCTGGTAATCTGGTTATGTTTTAGCTTTTTATAGAACTCCTTTTGCAGTCTGCATTTCGTTTTTCGTTATTGCAACTCCTTCTCACAAGTCTTGTTTCTTTCAAATCTTTGTTTTATTCGTCTAGATTGACCCTTTTCGGGTTCAGGTGGACTACTCTCTTGGATGTGCTTTTGATATTGTTTGAAGTCCTCGATTCTTCGTAGCTCAGTCGTTTGGCTTTTCCTTGGAGAATAACAAGTACAAGATAATTGGAAATTTTCGAAACTTAGTTCTTATACCATGCCCATATTTTCCGATATACAAGAAACAGAATTAAGTGGCACAAAAGAAGTTTTCTTGTCTGCCATCCGCTATGCGACTTCAACTGGTGATTCTTTCCCTCAATTCGAGGATGATCTAAGAACCTCAGCTCAAGAACAGGTTGAGTTCATGCTCGAGGACGATGAAAAGATTCCTCTGGTCATAGCTGATGATGAAATAAAAGTGGAGACTGGAATTGTGGTGTCTAAAATCTTTTCTTCTTTCGAAAATGAATTATTCTCGTTGATTTTGGAGCCTGACATTGCGAACATGGAGATGGAAAAGAATATAATGCGGAGTCTATCTGACCTCGAATGGATGCATAACACTCTTCTGAAGATGGATCTCATGAAGGACTTTGTCATTCACTGGTCTAATATATCGAGCAATTTACTGAAGGTCATCGAAGATAAAAGACTTGATTCTGTCATGTGGGATTTGAAGATAAAGTTAATAGAAGTGACATCTAAAGTATTGGAAGCAGTAGGTTACGGAACTGTAGTTCTTCCAGCAGAAAGTCGAGTAGAATTGCTCAAGACATGGCTTCCATACATAAGAAAAATGAAGTCCCTTTCCGATGAAATGGAGGCTGCATTTCCATATAAGATGAACGATGACCTTTGCCAGTGTGTCGAGGGAGCTATTGTTTCATTGGTTTCAGCATTACCGTCAAATGATCAAGCTGACATTCTAGCAGATTGGATAAGTGCTGAACAGGTTAAATATCCAGACCTTAGCGAGGCTTTTGAGATATGGTGTTACAGAACCAAGTCTGCACAACGAAGATTAGACGAGGCTTTGACAGAGTCAACAACGCCAATGCCATTGCCGTTGTCACCCTCTACATAATATCTGAAGACGAAGCATCGCCTCATAAACACCTCTGGCTGCTGTTGACCTCATAGTAGCGTCCCCAACATATTCCCCAGTGAGTTAGCTCTTCGAGATGTTTTTGTATCTATAGTAGTTTTATGTGTAATTGTAATTGGAAACTTCTTTCATATAATAGACATCTAAAGATAAGAAATGATTCATTTCTCCTTTGATCCTATCGAGTTGTCCAAAGGCTTCTCTTTTGACTGTGCTCGTTGGGGCGTTAAGCCTAGGTTTGGAACCTTTGCTTGGTGCGATTGTTTTTCTATCAATATCCGGTGATCAAGAAGAGGATGGGTAAAGAACCTCTTAACTTTAAAAGTGTTCAAACAAATGGCTCTAAAACCATTGATCTACTCATTGTGTTAAGCTAATGTTCCTTGATGTAATACTCATGTGTTGCAATGTCCCCATCTTTCTCCTTTGGTTTGCTGCATTTGAGTCGAGGGTCTTTCGGAAATAATCTTTTTATCTCCACGAGCTAATGGTAAGGTTTACGTACATTGTATCCTCCTATGGGATTTCACTGGATATGTTGTTATCGTGAATACTTTGCAGCAAAAATAAAAAGAATTGGGCCTGTTTGGAAATGATTGGGCTTCTGGATGTGCTAGACTATTTTTTTGATTCCATAACAAGTATCAAACTTTGAGATTCGACTAATTTAGATTCGGATTAAAAAGTCTTTATTCGAGGGTAACACTTTCCTACTGAAAGATACTTCCAATAAATTTAAATTTTACGTCAAAACATCTTATTTTTTGGTACCTGTGAGTTACGACTAATAATAACATTTGATAGTAAAATGATTCAGTACAGATATCTAACATCGAGCGAAAAATAAAGGATTTTAGTGAAAATCAATGTTTGAGGGACACATATAGGGTCATAATTAATTATGGTATACACATCATTAATGAGATTAATTAAAATTATGAAAGGCTGTGACTACACGAGTATCCAGTCATTATCACTAAATTCACAATAATTATAATTTTGGTCAAAAAGCACATAATTAATAGTCATGTTTTTACTATTTTATTTAATGTTCCATTTTTTTAAAAATCCGCTTAATAAAGAATGTCTCATTTTTAATTGGCAATTTTTCAATTCTATTTTTTTACACGACATGTTTAAAATACACGATTGAAAGATATTTTCATACATTTAACATATTTTTAATTTATTAATTTAAAATCACATATTTTGTTAACTAATTTGGTATTAGGTTTACTTGTTTTTTGCTACTAAAAGTGTAAAGTAACACATCTTTAAAATGCATGATAAAATTACTTTAACTAATTAACCTATGTTTTTTTCAAACACCTTTTTGTTTCTAGAATGCATATGATTATACAACTAGGGACGGATCGAGAGGATTAGTTATACAATGGTGTATACAGAATTTTCATTAAACAGTCTCGATATTGAGTTACCATCTTCAAACTCCTATGTTTGTAGGATCATATTGAATATATTATTTACGTTGGTGTCGATACTAGAGGAAAAAAGGCATTATATTAAAACATCAAGAGTCATCTATTGTCAAATAGTGTCATTTTGTTCAATGTTGTATCACTTTATGTATATATAGTATTAACAATACCTCAATTATTATTATGATATTAATTTGAGATTGCTATGAAAATACATAAACTTTGAATTCTGAATCGGTTCGAATATATCATAGGTTAAATTTGTCCATGTGTTCTCCACAAGAAATGAAAAGAATCATATCCATACTCATCATTTCATTGGTGAATGGTGGTTGTATGTGGATGTCAATTTCTTTACTTTTTAATTAACAATAAGTTGCTCAAAAAAAAGAAAAAAAGCAACATGATTATATTTGCAACTAACTAAATAAAGTATGGATTTTTTTATTTTTATTTTTAGAAGAAAAAAAAATATGGGAATATATAAGATTTAATTTAGTGGTTGTTGAAGTGGATGATAGGCCCCTTCTTATCATCATAACCTTGATTGCACACTTAGAAATTAGTGGATTCTAGCTTTGGTTATTGAGTCATCTTTCATAAAAAATGACGTAAAATTTTTCGAAGCGAATTTGAATAAAACAAGTCAAATTCTAAAACAAATGGATATATAAATATAATATCCTTCACATAATCATTATATTAGAGTCAGACTTAAATTTTGAAAATATTCTTGTAGCTAGGTATACTATAATATTAGTATATGATAAAAATTGATTTTGTGTGATTAAAAAAGGGATATATTATATGCCCTTAATCATTATTAGTTATGACTAGTCAAACAAAGATTAAACCCTAATGATTTATGATTTGTTTGCAAAGCCTTATATATAATATCACACAAAAAAAAAGATTAAAAAGACCCCATCCCCTACCCTAAGAAGAGAAAAAATGGTAACAAAATTTTCTTTTGATTGATTTAACGTAAATATCTGTTCTTTTTAATCCAAAATTATTAATCGGTACCATAAGATTGAGGTATAATTAATAGAAGTTCACATACATATTTTTAAAGTTATAGACATAATAGAAGAAAAAGAAGGATGATAAAAGGACATAAAATAGTTAAGAAATTTATTATTAATTTCTTGTTAAATAGATTGTTTGTCACTAATTTATTATTTTGTTTGTTGTGAATATATAGGAATATTATAAAATAAAATAAAAAGAAAATTTTGTGAATATATAGGAACAATGACAGGTATATATTGCCTTTAGGAACCAACTTCATTATCATTATTTCCTATCTATATAATAATAATAATAATATAACAAATTGTATGGTAAAAAGCAAACATGATTTGCTGTTATTGGTACCTATAATAATTCTACAAAAGAAAAAGATCATTTTATTTTTATGATTCAAATTTGAAATATTTTATACTTGAATTAAAGTTATAAGAATTTTGTTTATTTCATCATAATCGTTGATAGTATATATCATAATAAATCTTTATTGTTATCTTTTCGGTGTTCAATAAACAATTTAAGCTCTGTTGATCTATATTCATTCTGAAAGCCGCACATCAGAAATAAAATGATATCTATCAAAGACTATTCATTTTTGTGTCATAAATTTGAGACCGTTGATTAAAGTTAGAGCAATACTTACAACCCTACCATATAAAACCTCTAGTCGACATATAAATTGTATTTATTTGTCATGGATGATGCAAAAAAAAAAAAAAACTATGTTATTCATCTTGTGTGTTCAGTATCTACTTTGAGTCTCAACGATTTTCTGAACTCTGATCCATGATAAAGATGGATTCATCCTAAACATATATTCAAGACCTTTTTCTTAAAGATAAAAATATATTTAACGTTATTATAATTTCTGATGATAAAAATTGCATTTACTTGTTATAGATGATGTAACTCTTATTTTTTTAAAAAAAATTAATGTTTTTTAATAAATTCAATAGTTATTAGCACTTGGTATCCATTGGATTCTCAAGATTAAATCTCAATGAATATTCACTACCATTCTACTATTTTATATTAATAAAGAAATAAATTAAGAATATATAGTACCTATGCATGGAGACTATACAAAAATTATAAAATATCTACTTTAGTCAAAATAATTAAATAATATGCTTGAAAACAACATTGTCTTTCCAACTTGTGGATTTGATTAAACACTTTTTAGTAAATATGATGTTTTTAATTGCATGTTTAATTTTAATTAAACATGAGAGTGTATAGTTTAATAAAAGTACATTGACTTTGTTACAAGTAAATGACAAACTTATTATCAAATTGGATTTTGTTAAATTAAAGTGAAGAAAAATAATTTTTAAAAAAACTATATTGAATATAGACAAAGCCAATAGCCACCTCAATAGAGTTCTAAAGGACAATATAAGACTAATTTCAAAGAACTAAAAATAAATAAATAGAGGAGATGAATTTGATCCTAAATTCCAAGAAGGTGCATCCACCCAAAAAAACAAAAAAAGATTGAGTTTGAAAAGGATAAAAGTGATAATTTTGTTTGACTTTATAAGAATATAAATAATAAATAAATAAATATTAACAATAAAAAAAAGGTAAGATCCAAAATAGGCACTTTTAGTCCTTATAATTAAAAAAAAAAGTTTATCATAAAGTTTTTTTATATTCCACGGTAAAACTTTAGGCCATTATTATTATTATTATGTTGTTGTTTTACATATGAGGAATTCATATTACCTTGTAATTGTGGCTATAGGAAGACCAATTGATGCATTTTCTACAAAAATAATAATTAATATCATGGAATTTTATTATTAATTTAAATTTCATGATAGTAATTATTTTTAAAAATTGAATCGAGAAGTACTTAGTTTACGATACTTCAACATTTTTAAAAAAACAAAATCCATATAAATCTCACAAGTTTGTGAGCTAATAATTTAGATATACTTTAGTTTGTAATATTATGAATCTTATCAGATTTTATGCATTCATATACATTCAAATACGTCCAGATAAATGTGTATCGAGATACATGGATCAAAATTAGGTGTAATTTATTTTCTAGACATTGTATTCAAATAAAATACGCATATATATGTGATACAAACACATCTCACTTACCTCCCCCCATTTCTCTACCACTCTCCAATGTATTTGGCCAGATGTATGCAAATCACCGTAGATACATAGATACAAGTATCTAGTGTGATTTGCATATATCTAGGCTACACAACAGATCTCGTTCGCATCGCTCCTTGTTTTAGTGTATTTAATAGAGAACATATATGTATCTATATGAATCTTTCTTAGCATATGCTAGAAAACTCAATAAATTACGTAATATTTTTTTTTAAAAATATATACATAATATAATAAAATATGTCTAATTACATAGTTTTTCCAAAGAAAAAGTAATCCTATTAGAAAAATGGGCCATGGACCTTGCCTTACCTACATGTCATGCAAGCCTATCATAATAATATAACTTTTTTCTATAATTATTTAATTAATTTATTATTATTATATTTTCTCATTATTTATATATCTAATCATGTGGTTGACCACTTAAAGTGATCAAACTCTATCAAAGTACTCAAATAAAATCTATCTCTAGTTGCTTCCTTTTTGAAGTACTTTGAAGAATTTTTTTTTTTTTTGTATAAACATCATATTATTCATATTCATATGGGTAAATTCAAGAAAATTTGTGTATTTTGTGGAAGTAATTCAGGATATAGAAAAATATTTAGTGATGCTGCTCTTGATCTTGGAAGAGAATTGGTATTTTAATTTTTCTTTATATATATTTGTTTCAAATTAGTTATATTCTTTTGTATGTTTTTTAAAAACTTATTATTTTTTGTTATAATAATTAATTAAATTAATGTTTTTAATTAGGTGGAGAGGAAAATTGATCTTGTTTATGGAGGAGGAAGTATTGGACTTATGGGATTAGTTTCTCAAGCTGTTTATGATGGTGGATGCAATGTTCTTGGGTAAGACATAATTAGTCCTTCAATCATCGTTCGTGTAGAGAATCCCTTTCGTTATTCAAAAAAAATTCAATTAATCTTATGTCCCCCCCCCCCCCTCTCTTTATTTTTTTCACTACTAGAAAAACTTAAATTTTCATAGAGTTTGTCAAAAACTATATTTTCGATAACCTTCTAAAGAGAATTTCATAATTACTTTAAAAAAATACGATTTTTCATGACTTCAGACACTCATAAAAGAATTACGTTTTCTAGTAGTGTTTTTTCGATATATATATCTTTTTATTTATAACTTGTGGAAAGATAGGAGAAAGAGGAGAAAAGGAAAAGATTTACGAGAAAACTCATCAGGATCGATGTTTACATCAAATTATAATTTTTTTTATAGTTACTTAGGTGATAATATTGAAGTGAGAATATATATATATATATATATATATATATATATATATATATATATATATATATATATATGGATGTATAATTTATCGATTCCAAAATAAAAATTTGAATGATCGAATTAATTTTTCAACTTCTCATGATAATTCTTGCGTGGTAGTGAAATTTGAGATAGAAAAAATTTGAAGAAGCTTATTTTCTTTCGAGAAATAAATTCAGACTAATGTCATATGTTTATTAGATTGATATAAATATCGCGTGAAATTAATTTTAATTTTTCTTGAAGGAGAATTTATTGAGTTTAAGACAAGTGAAAATCTTTTTTTTTAAAAAAAAAAATTCATTATATATGTATTTTTGTTTGCATTAATACAAGTATGACCAAAATTCTATAATATATATGATTGACTTTTATTAATGTTTTTCTCATTTTTTTTTCAATGGAACAGAATAATTCCAAGAGCTCTTGTTTCAGTAGAGGTATTATTATGATTTTTTTTGTATAATATATGTTTTTTTCCCATATAAAATAATAAAATTGTTATTATATTATTTTTAATAATTTATTTTAGCAGATTTCAGGCCATGCAGTTGGAGAAGTATTAATAGTTTCAGATATGCATGAAAGAAAAGCTGAAATGGCTAGTAGAGCTGATGCTTTTATTGCACTTCCTGGTAATTAAAAAAACCCTAATTTTAATTTTTTCGATATTGATCGAACGTCTATCAGAAATAATATTTCTATTTTATAAAGGTGTAGAGGTAAGATATGTGTACAATTTGATTACACTGATATGTTATTATTGCTTCTTATATAGAGAAGTTACAGATAAAATTTGGTTGTTATGTTAAGATGATGTTATCGCGAATTGACTGTGTTCTAGAGAGGCAAAATATATATTACATGAAAAATCGATATCAAAGAAAATTTGGTTGGTATATAATGAAAGCTAAGGTTGTTATATATATAGAGAGAGGTTATAGTTTGTTGTAGAGAGGTAAAATGTGATACGGAAAAATCGATTCGAAGTGAAATGTTGTTAGAGAAGATGACGATATATAGAGATCGGTATGACGTGAAAAAGTTGTTCTACTATTATAAATGTTGTAACAAAAGAGGATTGTTATATATAACGTAAAAAATAGATCCTAAATAAAACTTAGTTGTTACGATAAGTAAAATATTTTTATAAATGATAGTTTGTTATATATAGAGGTCTGATCGTATATATTATATGTTTTTTTTTCCATGTTAAAATGATGATGATATTAAAGGAGGATATGGAACTATGGAAGAATTGCTTGAGGTGATAACATGGTCACAACTTGGAATTCATGAAAAACCAGTAAGAATATTTAATTTTATAGATACATATATTTAAATTTATAATAATATCGATTTATTTTTATTCGATATTATTTTTTTAATGATATTTGAATTAGTCTGAATTCGGATAACGTAATAAGGTCAATTAAAAAGAGAAGCATTCCATACGATTTTTTCCGTTCTCGGCTTAAACTCAAAATCTCTATTAAATTTTTTATTTATTTTTTGAATAAAAAGATGTTATTATTATTGATAATAAATATATAAAGCTTTTATTTGATTGATGGGACAAAAATAAGATAGAAAATGTTGGTATTATGATGACCTTTGAATGATCTCTTTAGTCCCTACTCAAAACCCATAGGCAAGTGGTGGTGTTTTTCTTTTAATTTTTTTATATATAATTTTTTATTTTTCGATATTTACTGATCCGACTAATATAAATTTATGTTAAATGAGGTTATCTGATGAAAAATAATTAATTTTTTCATTTTCATAACTCAAATTCATAATTACTGATTAAAAATATAAAAATTTTATTCATCCCATTTCACTTCCGCCTGCGTATAAATAGTCAACTTCTAATACTTCAATTAAATATTTTGAGGGAAGATGATAGAAAATAAAATTCTTAAACACTATGAAAACTAGAATATACTTTTTTCTTTGAATATTTTCTTGTTTTTTTTTATATATAAAAAAAGAGAACCAACACATCACGCAAAAGAGAATTTAATTAATTCAAATATACTAATAATAATAATCAAGATTTGGGATCTCTTATATTAAACATTATTATTTTTTCCTATTCAATTATTTAACTAACAATAATGTGATATAGATAGAGTATACATTAGTTAGTACAAATAAAACTAACTCAAATTAAAAATAAAATATCTACACACGCTATAAAAGAAAATTATTTTATCTATATTCGGTGTATAACGTGTATATGGTTAATTTATTATTTAACTTTAACTAGTTTAGTTAATTATATATTATTATATCAATTTATTATTACATAACCATGGGAAATTAACATATTTTTAGTTTATTTAATCATAGCCAAATCTGCCTTATGTCATGTTTCACACAATAAGAAAATAAATTAAATAAATCTAAGCCAAATGTGAATCCAAGATTTTGAGAACTATTTTTCTAATTATTTTATTTTATGTCATAGATGTAGTTAGTATGTCACAATTTGAAAATATTATAAAGAATACCATGCATATAAGATTTTTGAATTATAATAATCAAATTGCAATTAAAGTGACTAATTCCAACATCCAATATTTGATGATATTGACATTAATCCAATTCCTCAAAGTTGAGATTTAAATAACACTACCATTTAATAACAATAAATTTCTCTTTTAGCGGTAATATTTATTGCTGAAAAAGAATTTATCAACAATTAATGTCATTTCATTCGGAATTGCTAAATTTTATAGCAATATTTATATAAAACGTTGATTATAAATATTCATATTTATTAATGTCGTTAAATATAATATAGGACAATTATATTAATGTCGCTCTGTCTTTTATCTGTTGTAGTGGAACTCGACCACTTTCTATTTAGATGATCATTTATGATTGAGACATAGTTGATTGATTGATTATTTCTTTTCACTTCTATTTGAGCATGTTTACACTTATATTTATATTGGCATAATACATATATTGGACTCTATACTTGACTTCAAATTTTAACTTTGATCTCAAACTTTTATAATGTACAAATATGCACTTTAACTATCCATCTTTCAATAAATAAACACGCAATTCCTACCTGGCAAAATGCGTGAAATGCATGCATTCTGCGCGAATGAGGGGTAATTTTCGAGGCTCACAAAGGTAAAAAAAAATGCTGAAATGACAATTCTACCCTTAATGAATCTCTTTTATATTAATTAAAATTATTTTAATTTTTTTTTTAGTTTCAAAATGACATGTAAGATATTTTTTTTTTTTTAAAAAAGACATGTAAAATGTTTAGTTAGTTGGCAACCACTGATTGACTCACTAATACACGTGGGAGCGTTTGTATTTTACGCACTTTGACTCCGAAAATTTCGTATTTATTTATTGAAAGATAGGATAGTTAAAGTGTCTATTTGTGCACTATGAAAATTTGAGGTCAAAGTTAAAATTTGAACCCAAATTTAAGATCTAATATATGTATTATGCCTATTTATATTTATTGAAAGATAATATATATATCGAGTACGAATAAATTTTTATCAACATAGATTAATGATGAAACAGGTTGGACTGTTGAACATAGATGGATATTATGATTGCTTGCTTGGATTATTTGACAAAGGTGTAGAAGAAGGATTTATTAAGCCTTCAGCAAGAAATATTATCATATCAGCCACATCACCCAAAGAGCTTTTGGAAAAAATGGAGGTATTTCTTTTATCATAATAATAATATTTAGTTCAGTAGTAGCAAGAGCGCAATGCATGATGTATAGGTTAAGTATATGTCACGAGTTTAAATTCTGGTGCGAACAAGTGCCCTTACACTATGTTTCAACTTGTAATTAAGAGCGCAACCGATAACGTGTGGATTAGACGCAAGTTACTAATTCAAACTCTATCGCGAACAAAAGTCTAATATTCAAGTGGAGAAAGGGTAGAGGGGTTGACCCCTTATCCCACTAAGTGTTCAAGGAAGAGAAGAAAAAACAAAAAAAGGAACTATTTTCAATATCGACTATATATACATAAAATTATCCATTTCTCGACAAAAAAGTATTTAGATTCTTCTGCCACTCTAGCTTCGCCCCTGGTTATGAGTCTTTGTTACTTACAATGGCAAGAAAGTGTACAACTCTAACATTGTTTTTTTATTCTTTTTTTTTGGGTAGGAATATGTGCCAATACACAATCAAGTAGCACCAAGCAGAAGTTGGAACAATGATGAATCTGTGACAACAAGTTGATAATTTTGCTGGCTTGATCCTGTCATCTTACTCAAGTGTGAAGATTGTATTTTCCCATTGTTTGACAAAAACTTTGTAATTTTACCACTCACATGAAAATTCCAAGTCCAAAAAGGAACACAAAAGAAAAAAAAAATTAGTTTGGTTTGGTTTTGAGTAGCAAGAGAGATGTTGTAAATTTAGTAAAAAGAACATTTGATTTGTTTAGAAATGGAATGAGATTCAACAACCTTTTGTTATGAATTTGATTTCTCATATGGTCAGTCGACTAATAGTCATTTTCTTTGTTGAAAAAAGTCAAAAACAAGAAGAAGAAAAAGTGTCTTTATGAGATATAATATGAGATTTCTTTTTATGATGACGGTGTTCAGACCAGAAATAGATACATGATAACTCTATCGACAGATAAAACGAATCACCTAGTGTTTTTTTTGTCTCGCTGAGTTTTGATTCTGAGACCTCAGGAATCTCAACCACTAGGTCACCCTCTTAGGTGTGGTATATGAGAAATTAACCCCATATGTTCTTGATCACATTTAAATGTATGTTGCTAGACTCTTAAATAAATGCCGTAGTAGTGCATTTCTAAGGGATCTGACACGAGCCATGTCGGATCCTAGTAGTGCATTTCTAAGGGATCTGACACGAGCCTGACAACATTTTCGAAGAGCATGAACAACATAGTTTACACGGACATGACAACATTTTTGGAGAGCCAACACCCTCATTCAAATAGTTAGATTAGTTACTTATGCTATGAATCAATACATGCACATGAGCAAATTCAAGAAAAATGGGCACTGTTGGATTTCAGTGTTCCAATTCTTGAACATTATGGTAAAGAACTCGAGCTTCGATACCCGTCCTTGGAGAAAATGAGAGAAAAGAACTTCAAAAAATGAAAGATGAAGTTAAAGGAGACGACATAGAGGCAACGAATCTCAGACGAATGAAGATTATGGTACTGAATATTGTACAAATATGTTACGAGACAAGCGTGAAATAGCTCAAACCTCAGATACAGAACATCTAAGCAAATCAAGAAACAGCGGAAACAAGTGTAAATGGCGTATACAGAGCACAAAAAGATATCACCTTCCGGTCTAGCACGTATTAATTCCATCCTTGCAATCTTTTGTCAAGTTGTAAAATGTCTCAACCCTTGATTTTGCTCGATAAAGGACCTCTGTATCGACCTCAACTCTCATATACCCGTCGAATTCAACTGGAGAGCCACCATTCAGTTGTGTTGTTTCATTATACCACTCACTTGTATTACTCCACAAGTAGTTGTAATCATCAAGCAAATGCACCTTGTAATGAGATCTAAGCTTATCAAAATAGTTATAATACGGCTCGTTTGTGGCAACATACAGATTCCTCCAAGGTGCGATAATTCCTTGAAGCTTCGTGACAAGGGAATCGGGGGATGTATCAGCATCAAGATGGGGCCATAACGCCTTATTCTGTGCTTTCTCTCCACGAACAACATGAACAGCATCGAAATCCCAGTCCATGCTTCCACTGATCTCAGTTACTATATTCATCAGTCGCTTTGATTTCCACACTGCGTGCCACGGTCTCTGGATGTATTTGGCAGAAGGCCCTTCACAAACCCGATACCAATAGTTCTCCGGTTCGGGGGCATCAAATTGCCTCCATATTATTGTGCTCTTATCCTTCAACAGTTGGTCAGGGGACACTTTGTAGTCCTTAACCTTTCTTACAGAGATTTTCTTCTTATGTGCCTTATTCCATTTCCTCCAATCTTTATGAAAGTCTCCTTCCTCGACAATGGATGCGGTCTCCTTCAAATGTTCGAAATCAAAATAGAACCTAAAGTCTTTCCCTTCCTCATCCTTATGACTACTAGTGTGAGAAGATGCCAAACAGATACTTAAGTCCATCACGAATGTGCGATTCAAGTACTGAGCCTCACCTAAAGCACACAGAAAACTCCACATGTACTGGTTCATTCCTTTACAGTAATCGCCACCCCGAGAATAGTACAAGTATCTCCCATTCTTGAAATCTGAATCCGATCCCATGATTGGAATAGTATCATTGATCTCTTCATCTATAACTGGTGGAGCAATCTTGGCTCTTGTACTAGTTCTAGTGGAATTAACTCGGATTCTCGGACGACGGGCATTTACTCCTGAACGCCAGCGACCTGCATGTACCACTTTATAACTACAATCATCAGTGAAACCAATCTTAAACCTCCGGAAATCCCTATACTTTCTCCAAGATCTCTCTTTCCTGTTTCGGAACCTCCACGCCACATCACATTCATTCGGTTTCGACCCGTTAACAGGCGTTCGATAGTCCAAAAACGCGATGGACTTAAAGGCCTTCAAATTAAACCTCTCGATCGTATACAAGACCCGAGGATCCGAACAATTCACTACATTCACATCCTCACATCCTGATTTCAAAGTCTCATTCGACAGATTCTCTTCCGATTTCTCGATAATAGCTTCAGTAATCGGCACTAAAGCAAAAGCTCCAGCAGGAGCTTCAATAGGACTACTAGCAACATCCTCACCAGTTTTTAAGACAGAATTATCAACTTTGAATGTGGCGTTTTCGACTTGAGTAAACACCCTAGTTAAGGCTCTAGATGATTCCCATGGATCAGGGGGTTGGTATGTAATAGCAATTACAGTAATTATAAGCACAGAAAACACAAAAACTGAGAAACACACATTGCTTATAACCTTTATCAAGTTTTGCCCAATTGGATCTGTAGTTGAATCCTTCATTTCTACAAAAACTCTAAATTCCAACAAAGGATTAAGCAAAAATACACATCTGAAACTGACCCTTTACTCAAAACTACAAAAACAACAAGAAAAATTGGATCTTGAACTCTAAAGTCTCCAAATCAAAGGTATCAATATTAAGCTAAAAATGAGATTTTTAAGCTAAAATCAAGAAAAAACCTTACTCATCTCTAATCTGAAACAGACCCTCTACTCAAAAACACAAAATCAACAAGAAAAATTGGATCTTGAAGTTGGCAAACACTGTATAAAGAATGTAAGACTAAAGATACATATATAACAATGAGATTTAGAGGGGAAAAGGGTTAACTTTAATTACCTTCAAAACCCTCAAATTTCAGTAGCAGAAAAGATTGGATCTTGAATAAAAATTCAATCTTTATGAAGAAAAATTGGATCTTGAGGAGGGTTTGTAAAAAAAGAGTTCTTTTCTGAAGAAATGAAAAATGGGGATTAAACTATTACGCAGACAAATGGAACAGATCTGTGTAGATTTTGATATGATAAATCTTGTGTCTTTACTCTGAAGATTTTTGGGATTTTAGCTAAATATTTCATTTTTTAAAATTGTATCTTAATTAATATTTAATATTATTATTAGTTTAGATTAATTAGTGTCTACTTAGTAGTTTGTCTGTGTGAAAAGTAGCTGTTAAGTGAGCTGTCACTATTAGTTTGTTTGAGTGTTATATCAGCAAGAAATGGGACCCACAAGAAAAAGAAAAAAAAAGAAAAATCTTTTCTTTATCAATTTCCATCACATTTTTTTACAACTTTTATAGTATTTATTTTGAAAAAAATTCAATTATGTTCATCAAGTTTTTATTTTTTTTTAAAAAAGAGATTGTAAGTAGAGATTGTGATCATATTTCAATAATAATTTACATTCGATTCGTCGATTCAAAAAAAAAACTAAAACTCATTAAATAATTTGTACTCATTTATCTCAATTGTAAAGAAGTTGAAATCGACCATATGATTTCCTCGCTGAACATGTCACTTCATTTAAGCTCACCTCAAGTCAATATTATACACACAATAAAAAAGATAAAAATTAGTAGAAATTTTCTATATTTTCTAATAACACGGAAACACATGTCTCTATAAGCATGTCTCGATAATATATATTCTGTATCGCGAAAATTCATCATACATTGACTAGTTTTACTGTGGCTAGCAGCCTATTACAACCTCAGGCTTGGGATCGACAATATGAGCAAGCTCAAACAGGTGGACTCAAAATTCTAACTGCAAAGTACTGCCAACACTCAAAATATGTCTCATAGTACACTGATACAGTAGTTGATACCTTGAACAGTAATTTACTGTGCTGCAGAGCTACATTTGGTACGTTTATTATGTCCAACGCCGCCACATTTGGAGCAACGTATAGGTCTCTTTACAGTTTCAACTTGCAGTCCTTTGGGTTCTTTCCGGGGACGACCAGGAGGTCGTTTAATATGGGGTGAAAGTGGACATAGAACGACGTCATTACCTGAGGAAGCTGAAGAAATGATGTCATCTGGATGTGGTATGTCAAATTTCGCGAGTTCATCCATAACTTCAGCATATATATGTTCTTGTGTCTCCCTCTTGTACCAATCCGCAACGTACTGATAGATGTTCATACTGGTCATAGTAATCGCGTTGCAAGCATGGCTGCATGGAATGCCAGTCATTTGCCACTCTAAACATGTACATGTCCAGAGTTTGAGGTTTACAACTTCTTCTCTACCCTGCAGTTCCTGCAATTTAAACTCAACATCTGATAGAACCGTCACTGCTAGGTTATCACCGGCCTTTTGGTTTTCAAAGATCTTCTCAGCAACCCGAGGACCAATTGGAAGGTTCCATTGTTCGATCTTGAGCTTGTTACTCTGTAATAACATATAAAGCTTCTCATGATAAGCCTCCATCAACTCCAGGACATGTACAAACTTCTCTTCCTCTATAAAAGAGTTCAGAGAATCTGTAGATTTACAATTCAGATGATCCCACCGAGGTTTCCTAAACAAGGCATTTGACCAACGTTCTGGCTGGCTGGCTATTACCCAATCATACAATTCCCTGCGGAAAGAACAGATCTTGCCTAGGGCCTCATTATAACTATCTAGTGTCCGTGCGTAGGCAATGTCACTCAAGTACTTAAGTGCAATCTCCTTACCTCTACCCTGTACTTTAAAGGCAGTATTACCATCGATGAAGTTATTAAAATTCTCTTTCACGCAATGAAAACAAAAACTGTGGTTTTCATCACCAAACATTTTGTCCAAGCTGGAGAGAAAAGGGAGACTCGTGCCAGACACTACGACGACCTCGCGGTTTTGCAAAACGAGCTTTAGCTTTTCTAGAAACCACATAAGATCTTCCTCATTCATGGATAGGAGAATGCCATAAGATAGAGGATACATCTCATTGTCCGCATCCAAAGCAGAAGCAACTATAAAAGAGCTGTTGTGCAGCTCATTCAAGTTGTAAACATCAACAAATATCAAAGGCCTGCATCCAACATCGAACCCACGTATTGAGCAGTCATATGACACAAAGAGCCTCTTGAATCTGTTTTCTTCGGTGCAGGACCATGTAGCAATAGTTCCAGGCATTGCCTCAACTAAGCGATTGCATAGCCAGGGAATCAGTTTATAGGATTCACCTGACTTCTCATTGATTGCCTCCCTAATCCTCTGCTTCACACTCCAAGCCTGACGGTAGGTCAATTTGATAGCCAAATTCTTCTCAGCATCCTCACACACTTTACGAGGCAAACAATCAGGACTGCCCAATATGTCTTCTTGCATGATTCCCCCCAACCACTTCATCCTGATACGAGGTTTCAGTTGCGATGAATCTAGAGGAGGATGTGAATGAGAATCAACAAATTTCCTAATGGATACATTTTGAGATTTCTTCTCGACGCCAGCACTTACTTTCCAAGGGCAGCCATCAGCAGCACAATGGATACTAATATATCTAGGTTTATTGTGCAGAATTCTGTAGTGAAATCTATTCGCAATCGAGAACTTGAAAACTGCAAGCCGAAAAGCATCTGCATTTTCAAAAGCTTGTCCTTCCCCGACAAGTAATTCACTCCAGTTGGCAGCAGCATCTGGAGTTCCATCAGTGATCCATTGGTTCGACGTTGCAGGAATTGGTGTATCAGCACTCACTTGTTCTTCCTCTGCACTTCCGAGAGAAACCGCTTCAACCTCAGTGGTTGAAATCCTGTGATAAAATACATAATCAAACTATAAGAATTCACATAACTTTGCATCATAAACTTGTGGACCATAGACAGCTATTACCTAGTGGTAGCCATATTAGGAGCAACTTCAGAATTAGGCTCCTTCTCCGAACTTGATGCATAAACATGGGCAAAACCATCATTAAATTGTAACAGAGTATTGACACCTTCTTGGTCTCTCAGCCGTATCAATTGGGCCCTATCAAACTTCACTGTAAACTGCAGGACCTTATCTGAAGGATCAATGCCTAATCGGTCAAAGACTGCATTCACAAAATCATTGTACTTTATGCCTGTCTTCACAATAATCTGATCCGTAATTCCTCCTACATACGAAGTGGATCCATCTGGAAGCACCTTATTCTTCCCACCCCAATGACAGAAACAAAACAGTGTCTTATCTTCAGTTCCCATTATGTAGTAGTGTACATGACCACAGAGCCAAAAAAAGGTAACAATCTTCAAAATTACAAACCTGACCAAGAAATAAAATAAATTTAACCGAAGTTTCTTACAAAGGAATGTACTGAAATCACAATCCATAGGAGGGTCACACGAGGATTAACCAAGCATCTTCAAAATACAAGATTAAAAGCAGTGTTTTCCTTGTAAGTAAAAACATCTCAAACTTTACGATCTTGGAATAAAACCAAATTCCAAATACAGGATAAGAATCAACAACCAGAACCTAAAAAACAAGATAATTTTAAAAAATGGTTGTAGGAACAAGATCATTACCCAAATATGAGTCAGCAAAAAGGGAAAACCACCTACATAGGTTAATCTCAAACAGATTAGTCTGCAATCTCTGATATCTTTACAAAACATAAAATAAAAACATAGGACGATAGTGTCAACAAACCAAAAAGTTTCAAAGTTTAACAAAGAATCGGAAATTATCAAATTGAGTTCAAAGAAAGCTTGATACATTTTCATGATATTATTAGCTTCTCTTTTTTTTTTTTTTTACTGTGAAGCATAATATAAGCAAAGAAGGCAAGCACATTAAACCATAATATTTTATCAAATGCAAAGGATTAACAAATTCATACCTCAGGTAAACAAAAAAGTTCCAAACTTTAACAATCAAAAATTTCCAAAATGGGTTCAAAGCAGGGGCGGAGCCAAATAGGGCAGAAGATTACACTGTTTCGTCTTCTTCCATTGGTTACTTATTCATATTTTCAACCCCTAAGTGAAAATCCTAGCTCCGCTTATGGTTCAAAGAATATGTTTACCCCTCGAAAAATTCATGGGAAAGTCAGCACTTTTTGTTTGTAAAACATGAAATTAACAAAGAATTCCATCTAATACAAAAGAGGTCAAAACACAAACCCCAGCAAAGCAAAAAAATAAATAAAAATCCAAACATCCAAGCAAAATTCATAATCATTCTAACTAAAGATCAAAGGAGAAAAAGGAGCTAGTTTTGAGTATAAAGATTCCCCTTTTTGTTCCCAAATTCAATACCTCAACAACATATCATTAAACTATCAAAGATTGACATACAGTGAGCTCAATTGATAACAGAAAATAAAACAAGAAGATTTTTTTCTACCTTATAGCTGCATATTCTTGAATTTTAACCAAATGGGGTTTCTCTACTATGCTATAAAAACAAAAAAAAACTACCATTAACCTGCAAATTCATGATTTTTAACCAAATGGGGTTTCTGTACTATGCTTATAAAACACAAAAAAAATACCTTTCAACAGCAAATTTTTGAATTTCAACCAAATGGGGTTCCTCTACTTAGTTATTGAAACTAAAAAACTAAAAAAAGAAATCCCTTTTTGCTCCACTGATTTCACTGATAAATTAGGGCTTCAAACATTCAATTGGGTAATGGGAAATAATCTTCCTTGGTGATGCTGGTAATCTGTTTACTAAAGTAATTGAAATGCTAAAATGGCCCCCAATCTTTGAATATGTGAAATTTCTCCCCTAAATAATTTTTATTTGAAGAGTGAAATAATTTTTTTTAATTTACAAAAATTAGAATTGGGGTCTTTATTACTTTTATGCAATGTTTTAAGAGAAAAAAAATGAGAGAGATTATTGTTTGACGTTAAAATTAGAATGACAATCTTCGTATTTCCACTATTGATTTAGGCTTAATATCTGTGGTATTTGATTTATTTCTTAGTGTCTCGCTTTGTTTTGGTGCATTTATGTAACAAATTTGTGCGATGTTGAAAGTAATAGTAACTCATAAGGAAAATAGAAAACATATTCTTGCGAATAAGGTTAATATGGTCGTCAAATTCTTTATATTTTTTAAATTTAAAGTTGATGTATTTGAAAACAATATATTTATTTATACAAAAATGATCTATTTCGAGAATGATCTTTATCCACGATAACAGTAAAGTCATAAAAATCATTTGCCTTAAACTTACTAAATTTTGCTCATTAGTCTGATTAATGTCAACTAGTCTCCAGGATTCAAAATATTTGCCCTTCAAAAGCAGACTTTTTCTCTCCAACAAAAGACTTTATTTTCATGTTAGAATTTTATTAGTACTTTACTGTATTATCTTGTTGTATTTTCTGCTTATTGCTACTGCCTTCTTTTACATCTTTTTGTGATTCGAGAATCTATCAGAAACAACCTCTCAGATCTCCGTATACCCTATCCTCCAAGAAGGCCAGACCCCACCAATGGGACTACACCGAGTTTGCTAGTTAGTTAGTTAGTTAGTTAGTTTCATGAAGTGTTTGTTAGCGTATGAGTGAAGTCATGAGTTCTCTTTGTGACTCAACAAAAATTTCTTTTCATTTGTGTGGAAATAAATTCAGTCTTATTATTCGTTGACATATTCGACTGATAAAACAGATAATTGGACAGAATTTGAATCTTCACATCACTTAATCTAGAGTTTCCTCATATTATGATCAAACTACTTGACTCGAACGATATATATGTCATCCTATATATCCTCCCTTCCATGTATGACTAAACTTTAAGGACTATAACGACATGTTTCTTTCGTTCTGCTCTCCGAGAAGACAGAACAGCACTCTCACACTCACCTATAGAAAAAAATGTTAAATCTAGTCGGACTTAATGGACTCCTGCACTGTCTTCCATCAGCTAGTTGATTCTCGTGGAAAATTGGATGGAGGTGGCGCACTATGTAAGGCGCTGTATTAAGAGTAGATTTCCAGTATAAACTTAATGCATTAGCATAGTGACAGTCCTATTCCTAAGTTGTGTAGTGGTCCTATTCCTGGAATCCAATTAAGTTGGCAAAACAAATAAGGTAGCACACAAAATGCATGTATAATGTGTTATATACAAGTGGTGGGACTTTGTCTGTTGACTTAAGAGTGTGAACTATTGATAGTTTCTGGCATTAACTTGTGTGACACAATGAATGAGCTATATATATGTCATCAAAATTGTTGAATAGACACACAAAGCAAACGTTTCTTGATTTCTTCTCTATCAACTTGATTAGTTTTGATCATTTTTAGTGCAGAAATGGATTGTGTAAAACTTGTGTTTTTCATGCTATATACCTTTCTCTGTCAACTTGCTTTCTCCTCATCCTCACCTCATTTGTGCCCGAAAGATCAAGCTCTTGCTCTTCTACAATTCAAGAACATGTTCAACATTAATCCTAATGCTTCTGATTATTGTTACGACATAAGTACAGACGTAGACATTCAGTCATATCCAAGAACTCTTTTCTGGAACAAGAGTACAGATTGTTGCTCATGGGATGGAGTTCATTGTGAGAAGACAACAGGACAAGTAATTGAGCTTGATCTTCGTTGCAGCCAACTTCAAGGAAAGTTTCAATCCAATGGTAGCCTCTTTCAACTCTTCAATCTCAAAAGGCTTGATTTGTCTTTTAATAATTTCACCGGATCACTCATTTCACCTAAATTTGGTGAGTTCTCTAGTTTGATGCATCTTGATTTGTCGCGTTCAGGTTTTATAGGTATAATCCCTTCCAAAATTTGTCACCTTTCTAAACTACACATTCTTCGTATCGGTGATCCATATGGGCTTAGTCTTGTACCTCACAATTTTGAACGGCTCCTTAAGAACTTGACCCAATTAAGAGAGTTCAACCTTAACTATGTAAACATCTCTTCCACCATTCCTTCCAATTTCTCTTCTCATTTAACAACTCTACAACTTTCAGGCACAGAGTTACATGGGATATTGCCCGAAAGATTCTTCCACCTCACCGACTTAGAATCCCTTGATTTATCATTCAATCCCCAACTCACAGTTAGGTTTCCCACAACCAAATGGAATAGCAGTGCATCACTCATGTGGTTAAATCTCTATGATGTGAATTTTACTGGTAGGATACCTGAATCATTTAGCCATCTAACTTCACTTCATGAGTTGAACATTGGTTATTGTAATCTGTCAGGGCCTATTCCTAAACCTCTATGGAATCTCACCAACATAGTGTTTTTGAACCTTGGTAATAACCATCTTGAAGGACCAATTTCCCAGTTCTTGATATTTGAAAACCTCAAGGTGCTTAGACTTAGAAATAACAACTTGGATGGCGGACTTGAGTTCTTATCCTCTAACAGAAGCTGGACGCAGCTTGAAAGATTAGATTTGTCGTCCAATTACCTTACTGGTCCAATTCCATCCAACATAAGTGGACTACGAAATCTACAATGGCTCTACTTGTCATCAAACCACTTGAATGGGAGTATACCTTCCTGGATATTCTCCCTTCCTTCACTGACAATGTTAAACATGAGCGATAACACTTTGAGTGGAAAATTTCAGGAGTTCAAGTCCAAAATATTAGATGTCGTTACTCTAAACCAAAATAAGCTGGAAGGTCCAATTCCAAGGTCACTCCTAAACCAGCAGTTCCTACGAGGTCTTCTCCTTTCACACAATAGCATCAGTGGACATATTTCTTCAGCTATATGCAATCTGAAAACATTACTACTACTAAATTTGAAAAGTAATAATTTGGAGGGAACAATCCCACAATGTTTGGGTGAGATGAGTGAACTTCAAGTTTTGGATTTAAGCAACAATAGTCTTAGTGGGACAATTAATACAACTTTTAGTATTGGAAACCCACTCTACATCATTAAATTGGACTGGAATAAGCTACAGGGGAAAGTTCCACCATCTTTGATCAATTGTAAGAAATTGGAATTTCTAGATTTAAGTAACAATGAGTTGAATGACACGTTTCCAAAATGGTTAGGAGACCTACCTAATTTGCAGATCTTAAATTTGAGATCAAATAAGTTGTATGGCCCTATAAGGACAAACTACTTGTTTGCTAAAATTCGAGTCATAAATCTCTCATCCAATAGATTTAGTGGAGACTTACCAGTGAGCTTATTTCAGAATTTTCAAGCCATGAAAAAAATTGGTGAGAACAGTGGGAACCGAGAGTATGTAGCAGATATATATTCTTATTATCACGAAAATTCTTTGATAGTGACAACGAAGGGACTGGATCGTGAACTTCCTCAAGTTTTGACTACACAAATAATTATCGATCTCTCAATGAATAGATTCAAAGGTCGTATTCCAAGCATTATTGGAGATCTCGTTGGACTTCGTACCTTAAACCTATCTCATAATGTCTTGGAAGGTCATATACCAGCATCATTGCAAAATCTATCTGTGCTCGAATCATTGGATCTCTCATGTAACAAAATTGGCGGTGAAATTCCACAACAACTTGTGTCTCTCACGTCACTTGAAGTCTTGAATCTCTCTAACAACCATCTTGTTGGATGCATCCCCAAAGGAAAACAATTTGATACGTTTGAGAATAATTCATACCTAGGAAATGATGGACTACGTGGATTGCCACCCTCAAGAGATTGTGGTGGTGATGATAGGGTAGCACAAGCGACAATTCCAGTTGAGCTCGATCAAGAAGAAGAAGAAGAAGATGATGATTCACCAATGATCAATTGGCAGGCGGTTCTCATGGGTTATGGTTTTGGATTTGTTATTGGACTGTCCATCATATACATAATGTTGTCAACTCAATATCCAGCATGGTTGTCGAGGATGGTTGTAAAATTGGAACACAAAATTTCTACGAGAACAAAAAAACACAACAAAAGATATTAGTGTGCAGGTAATTAATCAACTTGTTTTTTATCCTTCAAAAGATTACTCCTTATATATCGATTTATTAGTGTGTAAGTTTAATTCTTTATTTTTGAAAACTGCAGGATTCAAGTTGTTGAGGATGCAGTTAAATGCCTTTATCTTTCATAGTTTGTGATGTTCCCATAAAAGTGTTTGTTATCCTATGAATAAAGACATGACTTTTCTTCCTTTGAGACTCAAAATCAGATTTATGTTTTCATTTGTCTATGGCTTGTAGAAATACATTTGAATAATAAACAGAAATCGGACACAAACTTGAATATTTTTATCATTCAATCGAATGATATGTGTCATGACTAAAAACATTGTATTTCACATTAACACAAACATAGAATAATCACTGTAAGTTGAAAAAACATAAAAAAAAAAAAATTGTAGTTACAAAGTTCAAAAATATTGTTTTCCAACTCATGATGGAGAAATATTACCAGTGAGTGACTATCTTTAACTCTTTTTCATTGAAGCAGCAGCAAAAAGATTTGCATTATTCTCCGCTGTCTGAGCCTCACGTAGACTGGAATCTGCATTATTTGAAGAGTTGGAGAAAGAGCCTTCAACTCTAAAAATCCAACTCCCGGATGACAGAGTTACCAGATATCTCTCTTGATGGAAGGTAGACGGTACCAGTTGAATTAATTGAATAGAACATAAGTAGACTTGAGCAGTTATACAACAACAAACTACGCTTCAGCCACAAAAAATGACTTGCATAGAGACCTGCAATAATGTTCAAACCGATAGACATAAATACATAATTGAGTGATATAATTTCTAGTGATTGAAATTCATATGGATTTCAAACATCATTTAGGAAGAAATCAAGCAGAAGCACTTGACTATAGGCGAGGTTTATCGTGATCTACTGTTGTTCTGATTCATTAATTAGCAAACTGCTCCACAATTTCAAAGTTTCGGGGCAAAGAAAAAGATTCATAATAGCAAAAGGAAATACCTCGTCAAACAGACTTAGGAACCAGGTTTGTCAAGATATCACTACAGCTTGCTTTAATCCATATGCAGGATCCTTCTAACTGACTTTGTTGAGTCGAGATTTCACAAACATGTATCTGTCATGCTATGACTTAGCTGATGCGGCAGTTATCAGCTCCACTAAATAAACTTGTGGGCTGAAACCTTGCATATTCCAGCATCGAAAATTGCTTTTCTCAAGGCAGCAGCATTATCCCACCTCTCTGCGCCAGCACAAATGATTCCCTTGCGACTCAAGCAACAGTTGTGCTATTTCATTTTCCAATTCAATAGATCCATGAAGTCTACAAGCACCCATCAGACAGTGGCATCAGCTTCAAAAGGCATCTTCTTTATCAAGTGTACGCTTCCTGCAGTAGTCCAGCTCTCCCTAAGAGATCAACCACACAACCATAATTCATGAGACATTGCTTCAAACAATTTAAAACTGAAATCGACAAGCTTGGCATGCGCACAAGCTGATAGAACAGACACAAAGGTAATCTCATTTGGTTGCAGACCCTTTGCACCTCATCTTCTCATACATCGTTAATGCATAGCTAAGGAAGAAATCATAACATGATTTTGAAACCTTTACCATTGAGCTAACTTCTAAGAAAAGGGTTGTAGATTAATTGTGATACATTCATTACTATTCGACCTCCTTTATGATGCAAGTTACATAAATGAAAAAGTGCTAAATTAAGAAACGGAGATTTGGTATCTAGCTTAGAGAAGATTTGGGCCTCTTGAAGTGCACAACACACTGAAGGCCCAATCTGCTCACGGACCCAAACCAGCAAAACAAAAGAAAATTAGAATCACATAAAATGAATCTTTAGATCATCCAATTAGACGATACGTGCACTCACTAAAAACATTTGTGTTTCACTCAACTCTTTCACATGACACAAACATATAAGACTCGACTTTAAGTTCAGTAACATAAAAATCTGTAGTTATAGAGTTTGAAGATATTTTTCAACAGAATGTCCATAATAAGGGGTATCAAATACTCATACATAAGTAGTTATTATCATTTGAAGAGTACTTTCATGGAACTTTTTAATTCTGTGAATTTATTTCAGGAGAAGTTTAGGAAAAAAAGGCGATATGTGAATTTACTCTGGAAATTTTAAAAGGTGACCACCATTTTTTAATTTTCTTTGGTACAAATGGACCTGAGATCATGCTGAAAGATGAAGTCGATTGAAACATGTATAACTTTTAGATTTTAATGAACATTTGAAAGAAAGCAAAGTGGAATTTTTCTTAACTTTTTTAGTTTTTGTAATAGAAAGGCAAAGTTGTGGGAGTGGGGGCAGGGTTGTTAAGGGAACCAAAACCTGTTGTGTGGGGGCAGGGTTGTTAACGGAGTAAGAAAGGTTCTGTCATAGCAAAATTCTTAAAAGACGAATTGTGAAATTAGACCATAAAACGTCGACACTACTTTAAAAAAAGTAAACTTTATTATGGAACGGAGGGAGTATCAATTTGGGAAAGAAAGTAAGACCTTAAAAGAAGAAGAGAAAGTTGAGTGTGTGTGTGTGTGTGTGGAGGGTTGTTAAGAGAGCCAAAACAAAGACCTTTTTGTAAGCTATTGAATGAAAATGACCTTCCTGAATGGATTACTCCAAAGTAATAACTAAGTCTGCATAGTGAACTTCGTTCCTGAGTTTGTGCTATATATATCTCATCAAACATAATGAAACATATAGACACAGCAAACATTTCTTGATTTCGATCATTTTAGTGCAGAAATGGATTGTGTAAAACTTATATTTTTTATGCTATATCCCTTTCTCTGTCAACTTGCTTTATCCTCATCCTCACCTCATTTGTGCCCGAAAGATGAAGCTCTTGCTCTTCTACAATTCAAGCACATGTTTACCGTTAATCCTAATGCTTCTGATTATTGTTACGACATAACAGACCAAGAGAATATCCAGTCATATCCAAGAACACCGTCATGGAACAACAGCATAGATTGTTGCTCATGGAATGGAGTTCATTGTGACGAGACGACAGGGCAAGTGATTGAGCTTGATCTCCGTTGCAGCCAACTTCAAGGCAAGTTTCATTCCAATAGCAGCCTCTTTCACCTCTCCAATCTCAAAAGGCTTGATTTGGCTTATAATAATTTTTCTGGATCACTCATTTCACCTAAATTTGGTGAGTTCTCTGGCTTGACGCATCTTGATTTGTCACATTCAAGTTTTACAGGTCTGATCCCAGCTGAAATCTCTCACCTTTCTAAACTACACATTCTTCGTATAGGTGATCAACATGAGCTTAGTCTTGGGCCTCACAATTTTGAACTGCTCCTTAAGAACTTGACCCAATTAAGAGAGCTCCACCTTGAATCTGTCAACATCTCTTCCACTATTCCTTCAAATTTCTCTTCTCATTTAACAACTCTACAACTTTCAGACACACAGTTACGTGGGATATTGCCTGAAAGAGTTTTCCACCTTTCCAACTTAGAAACCCTTTTTTTATCATATAACAACTTTCATGGCCAACTTGAGTTTTTATCCTTTAACAGAAGTTGGACCCGACTTAAATTGCTAGATTTTTCATCCAACTCCCTAACTGGTCCAGTTCCATCCAATGTAAGTGGACTGCAAAACCTACTATGGCTCAGCTTGTCATCAAACCACTTGAATGGGACTATCCCTTCCTGGATATTATCCCTTCCTTCACTAAAAGTCTTAGACTTGAGCAATAACACTTTCAGAGGAAAAATTCAGGAGTTCAAGTCCAAAACATTAAGTATCGTTACTCTTAAAGAAAATCAGCTGGAAGGTCCAATACCAAATTCACTCCTAAACACGCCAAGCCTAAGAATTCTTCTTCTTTCGAACAATAATATCAGTGGACAGATTGCTTCAACTATCTGCAATCTGACAGCACTGAATGTGCTAAATTTGAGAAGTAATAATTTGGAGGGGACAATCCCACAATGTTTGGGTAAGATGAATATTTGTAAATTGGATTTGAGCAACAACAGTCTTAGTGGGACAATTAATACAAATTTTAGTATTGGAAACCAACTCAGGGTCATTAGCTTGCATGGGAATAAGCTAACAGGGAAAGTCCCACGATCTTTGATCAATTGCAAGTACTTGACACTTCTTGATCTAGGTAACAATCAGTTGAATGACACATTCCCAAACTGGTTCGGAGACCTACCTCATTTGCAGATTTTTAGCTTGAGATCAAATAAGTTTCATGGTCCTATTAAATCTTCAGGGAATACAAACTTGTTTGCGCAGCTTCAAATTTTGGATCTGTCATCCAATGGATTTAGTGGTAATTTACCAATAAGTCTTTTTGGGAATTTGCAAGCCATGAAAAAAATTGATGAGAGTACTACCCCACATTATGTGTCTGATCAATATGTTGGTTATTATGATTATTTGACGACAATTACAACAAAGGGACAAGATTATGATTCGGTTCAAATTTTGGATTCTAACATGATTATCGATCTCTCAAAGAACAGGTTTGAAGGTCACATTCCAAGCATTATTGGAGATCTCGTTGGACTTCGTACCTTGAACTTGTCTCATAATGTCTTGGAAGGTCATATACCAACATCATTGCAAAATTTATCAGTACTCGAATCATTGGATCTCTCATCTAACAAAATCAGCGGAGAAATTCCGAAGCAGCTTGAATCCCTCACATTTCTTGAAGTCTTGAATCTCTCTCACAATCATCTTGTTGGATGCATTCCCACAGGAAAACAATTTGATTCGTTCGAGAACAGTTCATACCAAGGGAATGATGGGTTACACGGATTTCCACTCTCAACACATTGTGGCGGTGATGATAGGGTACCACCGGCAATAACGCCAGCTGAGATAGATCAAGAAGAAGAAGAAGAAGAAGAAGAAGATTCACCAATGATCAGTTGGGAAGCAGTTCTCATGGGTTATGGCTGTGGACTTGTTATTGGACTGTCCGTAATATACATAATGTGGTCAACTCAATATCCAGCATGGTTTTCGAGGTTGGTTGTGAAATTGGAACACAAAATTACTATGAGAATGAAAAGGCACGAGGAAAGATATTAGTGTGTAACAACCTCCAGGTATTTCAACTTGAATTTTATCCTTCAGAAGATTATTTTTTGTATATCAATGTAATATCTACATACTTTATCATTAAAGCTCTTAACTTTAATTTCTTTATTTTTGAATTTTGCAGAATTCAAGTCTACAGAGTTGCTGAAGATGCAGATAAAAGCCTTTTATCTTTTATAGTTTGTGATGTTTCCATAAAGTTTTTGTAATCCAATGAATAGAGGCATGACTTTTCTTCCATGAATCAACAGATTATTCAATAAGATGATATGTGTCATCACTAAAAACATTGTATTTCACTCAACTCTGTCACATGACATTTCATAACAAAAACATAGAGCACTCGACATTATGTTCAGAAACATAAAATTCTGTAGTTACAGAGTTCAAGAATACTTTTTACAGACTCATCGAAAGACCAAAAAAACAGCAGGAAACCATGGACCAAAGTTGCAGTCTTCAAAAGTTTAAATTTTATCATTGAAGCAGAGCAGCAAAATGCCCAACCGACGTATCATGAGAAAGAGACTATGAGCTCAGAAATGGGAATCTTTCAGTTCATAACTCGGAAAATCTAGTATCCAACACGGCCTCATGGTCTCAGAAGGAGAATCTTCTGTTATTATCATCAATGAATTCAGCATTACACGCTATAGTATCCAACATGGCCTCATGGGCTGTCATAGCATCGTGTCATTTAAGTATCTAAAGATGAATAGGTAAAGTTCTACTGGTTGATAATATAATGTTTAGGGATCACGAACAACGCCCAAGGGCAAAATCATAGTAAAATATGTGACAATTTGTCAGGATGTTCTTCAACATACAATAACTTGAATAGCAACAACAACCACAATGGGGTTGGTCTAGCAGTTGAAAAATTGGAGAAACAACCTTAAAAACGAAGGTTAGAATCCTAGCAGAACCAAGCTGACCCGTGTTGGTGGCTGAGTTACTCGCTATCTGTGTTGATGGGAGGTAGACGGTACCGATTGATTAATCAAGTATTACTGCTACACAACAGCAACTATGCATCAGTCCCAAACAACAACTTGCATAGAGACCTGCAATAATGTTTAAAACCTTACCTAAGATTAGACATGAACACACAATTAAGTGATAGAATTACTAGTGATCCAAATCCATATGGATTTGACACTTCATTTAGGTAGAAGTCAAGCAGAACCACATAGGTGATGTTTACGTGATCAACTATTGTTCAGACTAATTAATTAGCAAACTCACCATAATGTCCAAGTTTTTGGCCAAAGATAAAGATTCAGAAAAAGAAAAGTAGGAAAAAAAAAAAAGTACCTCGCCAAACAGACATTGAAACCAGGTTTCTTTAATGTATCCTCCTTGATCTGAAGCAGTGCTTCAATCTCTGTGCAAAATCCATATGCAGGATCCTTTTAGCTGAATTTGATGAGTAGAGATGCCATCACCAAGCCACTGCAGTTATCAGCTCTACTAAACTAAACTGTGGGCTGGAACCTTGTGTATTCCAGCATCTAACATTGCTTTTCTCAAGGCAGCAGCATGATCCCACCTCTCTGCACCAGCATAAATGCTTGAGAGTTGCACATAACGGCCAGAATGACTTGGTTGCGACTCAAGCAGTAGTTGTGATACTTCATTTCCCAATTCAATAGCTCCATGAAGTCTACAGGCACCCATCAGAGCCCCCAATACAGTGGCATCAGCTTCAAAAGGCATCTTCTTTATGAAGTCGTACGCTTCCTGTAATAGCCCAGCTCTCCCTAAGAGATCAACCACACAACCATAATGTTCCATCTTAGCTACAAGTCCAAATTCATGTGACATTGCTTCAAACAATTTAAAACCGAAATCAACAAGCTTGGCACGCGCACAAGCTGATAGAACAGCCACGAAGGTAATCTCATTTGGTTGCAGCCCCTTTGCCCTCATCTTCTCATACATCATTAATGCCTGCTTCTCTCTTCCATTCAAAGCTAGGGAAGAAATCATAGCATTCCAAGCACAAACCTGCTTGCTAACCATTGAATCAAATATCTTTGAAGCATAAACCAAACAACCCATCTTTCCATAAAACGCGATCAATGCGGTCATCGTGAAGACACTCAACTCCTCATTCTTTACCATGTAAGCATGTACTTGCCTCCCAAGATATAGTGCCACACCAACATCCAAAAACGTGCAAGAAGAAAGAATACTAACAAAAGTAGCCTCGTTTGGCTTCAATAAACCACGCTTCACATCCTCGTGTACCATCATTCTCTGGAAAAACTTAACAGCAACTTCAGAGCACCCGTTTTTCATGTACCCATGAATCATACTAGTCCATGAATAAACATCTCTATAAGACATGCGAGAAAACATCAAGAACCCCAAACCCATATCCCCATTTTTCCCACAAGCATCAAGCATCGCATTATACGAGACAATACACGGTTCAGGAATTTCATCAAACACCTTGTGCGCACTCCCGAGTTCACCCGCGTGCGAATACAGCCCAATGAAAGATGTACAGACATACGAGTCACCCAAGACCCCTCTTCTCAAGACTTGACAGTGAAGGTTCTTGCCTATATATGAAGCCAAACGGGACGGGAAAGACGAGGCTGCTTTGCAAAGGGAAGGGAAAGTATGGCTATTCGGCTGAGCTTGATGAAAGAGCATGTGGGTGAAAAGGATGAGAGCTGTTTGAGGCTGAGAAATGTTGAGATAAGCCCTGATGAGAGTGTTGTAAAGCAGTGTGTTGATCCATTGAGAGGTAAGGAGGAGACGGCCACTCGTTGTGAGCAGCGAATGGACTTGTTTGATTTGGTTTGAGTGTTGGATAAAATGCTGCAGAAGTTGAAGCATATGTTCAGGTTTTTTTGGCTTTGGCATTCCAACATTGTCAGCACCTAAGATCATGGGGAAGTAATTAAACAGTCATAGACTTTTTCACTGTCCCACCAGTGGCGGAGTTATTAAAATATAAGAAAATAAACACACAAAGAAACCAAGGGGATTAAACATCTATTAAATATACAACGACAACAACAACATACCCAATGAAATCCCACAAGTGAAGTTTGGGAGGGTAGAGTGTACGTAGACCTTACCACTACCTTGTGGAGGTAGAGAGACTGTTTCTGGAAGACCCTCAACTCGAGTATAGATATCAGAGTAAGTATGAAAAGGAAAAATGACAGAGAAGATAATATAGCAACTATATACGAAAAAAGTAACAACAACAAAATAATGCAATAATCGGAACATCATAAGGCCAAAATCCTTTGGAAAGTAAGAGAACACTCTACTACCTATTAACCTTCTACCTTAATCTGCGACCTCCACACCCTCCTATCTAAGGTCATGTCTTCAGCTCCAGCTGAGGACATAAAAAAAAATTATGCAGATTCTTTTGGTTTGACTTAGCTATTAGAATTTTCATTTGATCATTACTTGTTACACTATCAATTAACACATGCCCTAGTCCATAAGAAGGCATTTACTAAAATCTTGTTGTTGACTAATTGAAACATTACCATTGAGCTAACCATCTAAGAAAATGGCTGTAAATTATTTGTTATACATCAATTTCTATTCGACCTCTTTTATCCTTGAAGCTCTTAATGTTAACTCTTGATTTTTGAAAATTGCCGGTTTCGAGTCTAATTAGTTTTCGGAATGCAAATACAAGCTTTTACTTTCATAGGTTATTGATGTTTCATGAAGTGTTTATTACCCTATGAATAAAGACATGATTTTTCTTCCTTTGCAACTGAACCAGATATGTTTTCATCGGTCTACAGTATGTAGAACTAAATTCAGTATCATTATTATTAGTTAACTATCTCCACCTATTCCTTCCTTCGCATATTAGTGGCCTACATAACCTACCATTTCTCCTATTGTCATCAAACTATTTGAACAGGACAAAATGTTCCATCCTGGTTATCCTTTCCTCCCTTCTTCGGTTTTGAAGAACAACCATCAATTTCATTGTCGAAATTGAGGAACTCAAGTCCAAAACATAATCTTGGACTGATTTAGGGGCAAAAATCAGTTCCTAAGAATTTCATCAAATGCAATAAGGGTCAAAACATCTTTTGAGCCAACCATCTATCGGAAACCACCGTCTCTCTACCCCCAAAAAAGGTAGGGGCAAGTGACACCACTTGTGAAACTACACTAAATTATTACAAAAGGGTCAAAACAGAAACCCCACCAAAGCAAAACAAACTTTTTTCCCACAAAACATAGCAAATTAATCAAAAAGAAGCTAGCTTTGAGTACCAAGATTCAACCTTTTTACACTTACAAATCAATTACTTCAAAAACATCTCATTATACTATCAAAAAAGAACATACATTTCACTCATCTGTAAGTAAAGAATGAAGCAAAGAAGTAAAAAAATTATACCTTTCACCTGCAAATCCTTGAATTTTAGCCAAATGGGGTTTCTCTATTATGCTTTTGAAACTTCAAAAAAAAAATTTAAAAAAAAAATTATTAGTAAAAAAAAAAACCCCTTTTTGCTCCGCTCATGAAATTAGGGCTCCACTATCCTCTCGGGTTATGGGTAAAATGATGTAATGTAAATGCTAAATTAGTCCCTAAGTTTTTCTTTATGTGAAGTTTGATCCCTTTAGTATCTACAATACAACTTCTTATAATTGAAGAGAAGCTATATTATAAAAGCGTATATATTTAACAATATACTTCCTCCGTCTCAAAATACGTGTCGAATTTCTTTTTTAAAAAATTGATTTGACTAATATTCGAAGCTGAATTAGATTCAATTCGTTAGATATTCTATAATTTATATGTAAGTAACAGAAAACTGCATGAACTTTTTATATTAATATAATGAAAAAAAAATATTTTAAAATATTGATCAAAATTTATGTTATATAATTCTCGAAAAAGGAAATGTTATAAGTAGTAAAAAAAATTGATTTTAATGACCATGAATTGAAAATTGTATCAAAAATATATACGAGATACATAATATTCTTGTTCTTGTCCCAAACACTTCAACGACATACAGGTTAAAATTTCACAAATAGCTACTTATATCGTGTGTTAAATTCGAAATTTCATGACATTAACTATTTTTCTTAAAGAGTTATCATGGAATAGAAGTATAAAGTATTGCTCGTGGAGTGCAGTTTATCGTGACGAAATAACATAATCAATAAACGATTTTAACCTCACTTTAAACTAATTTCAAGAAAATTTACACTTACGTATCATTCAAAAAGTATCAAGAATAGGTAAAGACAATCTAATTTACATAGAAAAAAATCTTATAATTATATATATATATATATATATATATATATATAACTTAAACTTGATAAATAACACACATTAGTCCAAATTAATTATTTTTTTAAGGTAGAGATTAGTCCACGTAGTATACAAATTATGCAATAATTTCAATCAACAAATTAAATGCATGGATCTTAGATTATTATTATAATTATTAAAACTAAATATTAAATCCGTACGAGTTCAAAGTGCAAGTTTAAATTTAAAAAGTTTAATATTAATTATTTAAAATAAATATGCCAGCTCTAATTAACAAGGCTAATCATATATTATAATTAAGCAAATCTTTTTATTCAATGAAAGTGCTTACATTATAATTTTGTCTTATGGTTGTTGTGTCTGCTCAACTAATTAATGCCACATGTAAAAAATTTGAACTTCAAAAAAATTAAATTATTTTATTCTTACTTGAAAATTAAACAAATTTAATTAAAAGTAATAAGAGAAAGAAAGTATGTTATTTGTGGAATTCGAAATAGCAGAAATAGGTTCGTATTCTGATTTTAAAAATTAAAATGAATTTTTTTTCTTGCTATGAAAAGTAGAAAATAATGTTATAAGTATTAATTAGAAAAAGTGATATGAAACTAAAAGTTAGAATAATCATAAAAAAAATTAATATTCATATTAAAGTATAACTAATTTTTTTTCACATTGAAAATCTCATGTTTTAAGCAATACTTCATACTTGAAGCTCGAACTGAAAATCATATCTCTTATTCATATTAAAGTTCGATAAAATTCAGATTCAAACCGAAAAATCATATATTTGAATTTAAATATTCCATAATAAAGATAAACTTCATACTCAAAATTCGAACTTAAAATCTCTAATTAAAAATAAAAGATCTATAAGTTACAAGGTATGATTTGACTATTAAAAATAACAAGTTACAAAGAAAAAAAAATCCCAATAAACTCATGAGATATATGGTTATTAATTAATATGCAAATCTTCCATAGATCTTTTAAACATTAAATTAAGAAGAATTATCCATAATTGAATAAACCTCCTAGATATGAAATCTTCATATTTAAGATCACAAATCTTTCAATTAACACTTAAACCAATTGTTACACTCCAAGTATATTCTAATGAGCTGGAAGTAGATAGCAAAACTTAGACTTAATACTCTTAATGTTCTTTTTTATCTCAAATAAACAAAAATAAAAACATTAAAAGGAAAGTTCAAAAAAGAAAGAAAAAAAAACACATGATACCCTTTACAAATGGTACAACAATTATTTAAACCACTAATGTGTTGTACCAATTAAGTAATCCCTCCACCAATAATATCGAGATAGAATGGTAAGTATGCATTCATTCGTAATCAGGTGTTTTAAGTTTGATAACTGGATATGAAGTCACCTTTGCTGGAAAATAATTGAACATGCGTCTAGTACTTATACTTTATTATTCAGATGTCTCAGATTCGAGTACTAAATATGAGATCGCCTTTGTTAGGACGTATTTACCTATCAACGTGAACTTCTCTGCGCGAATCTAAATTTAGTCGGGCTCTAGTATTCATTCACTATTAATAAGACGTCTCATATTTGAGCACTATATATGAAGTTGACTTTGTTAGAGGCTTCAATGTAAACTTTTCGGTGCGAATCTAAATTTAATCAACCTCTAATACAGATATCGAACAGCGATGGAAATAATAAAAAATACATAATAGCTCATGTTGCAAGTTTTAAATGCATATATAGCATGATATATATAAGTGCATGCAGCCTTTAGGAAAATAGAATAAGTATTTACTTGTCAATATTCCCTAATTATTGACAAGTTCATGAACTTATCCAACAAACATTAAGGTCTATAATTGAAGATTTTGCAGAAAAAAAGATATATTTTGTTTTTTTTTTCTTCAGTTTTTGTCTGTACTTTTAACAATCCCATGTTGTGAATCTCATAGACAGTAACAATTGGCTTTTGAATTAATGTAACTCTTCATCCAACATATGACCATCATATTGTCTTTACATATGTTATATTAAGCTCCACTTCTTCTCATGTCTCAACAACGAGTTTTAGTGTCTGAATCAGCTTGCGTGCATGTGTAGATATCGAGTAACTCTGCTCCAGTACTAATGCTTAGGTAGATGGTGAGTTACTGTCGTTTCATTTCATGCATCATAGTTTGATTGTGCACGAAGTTTAAGAAAAATACTTGTAATTTACGAACATTTGATCTTTTGAATCTTGATCTAGGTCAAGTGCATGTGCTTTACATATTTCTTAAATATTGGGATTTCATTAATAATAATATTTTTTTCACTTCCAAGAAGTTGTAAGCACATCATAATGATTGAGTATTAAAGAAATTAATTAGTAGTTATACTAATGACCTGTGATTCAGTCTTATCAAAAACTGCCTCTATTATTTGCTTAACAACAAATTGTCAGAAAGAAATAATGTTAATTACACTTGACTTTGTTAAACAGGCATGTTTTATGTCAGTTTATCATGTCAACAGTACCTAATCTTAACATAAACTAGAAAATTAACAAAAACCAAACAACCCCTAGTGTTTGGTTTCAATGTTCAAGGTAGTACAACACATGATGTGTGGTTAGAGCAGCTTATGTTGCTCGGACTCTTCAAAAATGTCTATGGTCATGTGTCTGATCCTTCAAAAGTAGTATAGTTATCGAGTATCTAATACAACTACAGCAACATTCTTGGAAGGTCCGATTCGATGTCTGATCTCCAAAAGTAGTATTTTTTTTGAGTATCTAATATACAACTACAGTAACATTCTTGAAAAGTCCGAGCAATAGAGCAGCACGTCAGGGGCTCGATTACACGACTTTCCTGTTATCAAGAACAATGCAAACTAAACTCAGACTTTTAACTTGTTTCAATTTACTCAAAAGGCTCAATATTTGCCGTGTGTACTAAGGACTTGCTCGGACTCTTCAAAAGTGCAACTAAGTTGAAGTCAGATTCTTTTAAAGTAGTGCATTTTGGAGGATCCGACACTTATGTAGAGCATCATTTTTAGAGAGTCCGAGCAACGTAAGTGGGAGTACAGCCCTTTGTGACTGTCAGATTACAACAACAAGATCAACTTCTCAAGAAAATAAGTTTAAGCTAAGAATACCATAGATAAAGAATGAATGATTTCCTTTTTTTTTTTTTCTGTTTCTCATTTCTTTCTTTTCCACTTACAAATAAGTATTGGAATTCAAAATTTTACAATTTGCATATTGCAATCTACCACTAGGATGAACAAAACTTGTGTACAGTTGAATAGGAAAAAATAAAACTATGGAAGAATTGTTATGAAAAGAATTTCTATGTCATTTTGTCTATTCACAGTGAAAGAACAGACTAATGAAAGAAAAAAAAAAACTAATCCTAGTTCAAATGAATATGAAGTTAGGGTCCTTTATGTGGTGGAGAGGAATATTTGCTATTGAGGCAAGATAAAGTTTTGTTGCCCATAGGAGAAAGGGAACAGGAAACCTGCATTACGCGGCTCAGGCTCGTTGGAGTTGATGCTCTTGAAGGGAAGTTCATTTTGAGACGGCAAGCACTTCTCGGGGACAAGCTCACTTGTTCTAAAGCATGGGATTGCAGCTGTGAGGGGTAATCCCTCAAACATCCGATACGAGGGCCAGCTCCTGTGCTCCATTTGCAAGACAATTGCTTTCCCAACTGATATGATTTAAGATCCTTGTGTGAATTAATCCTTTGGATGATAGATTCATCTGGAATTATCTCTTCATTACTTACATCAAGTTCTTCAACAGAAGAGCTGCGTTCTAAATCCATTTGATCTTGTTCGGGAGCAAACAATTCTCTTGCTGTTTTGTATCCGTCTGTGGGCGATTCCAAGTAGGAAAAAGAGTTAGCAGCTTCACTTTCATTCTTTAACTTCTCTATGAAACCATCGTTCCGGGGAATTTGAAGATTAGGCAATTTGATACTGAAGTTATGAGATGGTTTTGAATTGGAAAGTTGTATATCAGCAGCTTGCTCTTGCACTTTCAAGTCTCTTTTCTCTGAATTCGACTCTTCTAGATCATTCTCCTCTGTCTCCAAACCATCTTTTTGTAAGTCGTCCTCAGAAGAATCGCCTCTGAGGAAAACGGCACTCTTCTTGCCAATCGATTCTTCCTCGTCTTCATCAGAATCAAGCTTAACATCATTGAGATCGACATTGTTCTCTGTCATGAATGAAATGAAGTCCTGGAAGTTTTCTGGGGTAGGTCGGTAATGTCCGCTGTGAGGCCAGACAGCCTGTAGAATTCAATTAACAAATGAAAAACGAGTGAGATCGAATTCACAAATAAGCTGCCAATATAAGTCGACTCAGAAGTGTGAAAATGACTCGATGATACGTAACATACCTTCAATACTCCTCGTTCTGCAACTATTCTCCCAGCAGCTAATGTAGCACCTCCAGCCAAGAAACTAGAGTGCTGAAATGTGCCTTTAGTTTTCTTGCCAACGTATAAGGTTTTCGAGGTGCTGAGCACAAAAATCCACTTAGTGCCTTTTGGTTCATCAGTCGTGTCAAGGAGCTTCCCGGTTTCCTTGTAGAAGAGTTTCCCACCTTCCACCTCAACTTCATAAGCCTTTCTTTCCATCTGTAGTTTATAAACAAATAAAAAACGATAAGTAAAGTTTCCAAATTCCCACAAGTGCAACTAGCAAAGATACTAATGGACTGATAAATAGAATAAGGACCTACCGGACCGAGGTACTTAATGCACTGCTGCTGAAGTTTCCATCGAGGGCATTTATCAACAATATTCACTTCTTTTCCTTCTCCAATATCCAACCTGATTCAGAGGAACACAGTTAGCAAACGAGAAACTTTCATGATGTATTATCGTTAAAACTCAATCATTCTTCATCTAGACAATTACCAGTAGAAGAAGGGTTCTTTGCTTTGAGAATGCAACCATTGGACATAATAGAAATGTAAGTTGTGTCCATACCGATGTCGTGGGTCGATCTGTTACACAAAAAAAGCCTTACCCTTATTAGTAAAACTGAAATTTGGCGTAAAACACGAATTCAGTATATACTGTTAAAAAAAATCTACTTACAGCTTCAAGCCAGTGCTGTAGAGCTAGTTTCTGAGCTTTGCCATTCTTAGATAAGCCCTTGCCAACCTGCATGAAGAAGAAAAAGATCAGTAAAAATCTTAAAGACTAATAAATTCAAAATCTTTGCAATAACTTTCGTCAGCATTTACGAAATGATCCAAAATTTACCTTGGCTGCTCTAGTTCTTGCTCTCGACCAACGAGAAACTGCTGTCTCGTGCTTATCAAGATCAAAAAATGAAATAGAACTATGCTTAAGTTCAGCAAAATCTAATAGCTTCCACCTGAAATTTTCCAAAAAATACATGTCAGGAACATTCAAATCAATAGAGTTTGTCGATAGGATGTTCTTTTCGGCATAGAAAACGTACCAGCTTTGCTCTATCAGTACTGCACAGTCTGCTAATTTTCTTCTAGTCCTAAAACTCTTGTACACTTTCTGTAACTTTAAAGCTGCCTCATGTTTGGGGCTGCTAGTATATGCTAGAGGAGATTTTTGAGACTCTTTATTCATGCTTCCTAACCTACGAAACTCGCTAAACTCGGGTTTCTCTTCTGATGAAGTTCTCTTTAACTCCATTGCACTTCCCATTGTCCTAAAGCTGATGGTTTTCTCTATCGACATCCTTCCAGAGCCTTCTGATTGCAATATTGTTGGTTCTGTTTCATGGCTCTTAAAGCTAACTGACCGTAGTGGCGTCTTCTGCTCATCATGTCCGAAATCGATAGATTTCACAACGACAGAATCAAGGCCAGTTCCCGAATCACTTTGAGAAGCTAGTGGGCTCGAAAAGGATAACCCCATACGATTTCAAAATCGAATCTTGACAGGTTGTTGAGACCTTAAAATCCTGTCAAATAGTAACATACATTTAGAGTTGATTCATTCAAATTATACTAATCAAAATGCCAAATGGAAACACATCAACAAGTAAAACTTTGTTACATCACATTATGAGCTGTACTATAAAGTATAAACTAATATTTACCATTTAAAATCTCCAAATGTAGACAATCAATCAAGTATCAGTTGCAAGAACTAACTTTTTGCAAATTTTGACCAAGAAGATATTCTTCAAGAAAAAATTATAATCACTTCATATTTTACATTTTTATATTTGAACATTACAGATTCTCATAAAACAGAAGAATGAATAGCTATTGGCATAAACTTTAAAATCTGAATCTATTGGCACTTTCTAATTTACTCAAATCTCTAAAAGAAAAAAACATATTCAAAGTGGAAAAAAAAACAGAGAAGAATCCACATTTGGCAGATCATAAGAAAAAGAAGCAACCCCATAAAAACAAAAAAAATACCAATTTTACAAGATTCTTGAAAACCCAAGTTGCAAAAAACCATGAAAAGAACAATAAAGATTCAAACTTTTTTGTTTGTTTTCCTACCCAGTGTCCGATATCCGCATTGAAGCCTAACTAAATCCGAATCCACCCAAGACCTCTCTAACAAAGACGACTCTATAGCCAGAAGTGTCCGATACCCGCATTGGAGCCTAACTAAAACTCTTAGAAGACTCAAACTAATACCTCTAGTCAAAAATAAAAATAAATATTTATCACTCCACGCAACCCTTTACAACACTTTATTGGTAAAGATTCAAACTTTACCTCAATGCAAGAATCTTTGAACCAAGAATCCATTTTCAATGCCCCAAACACCTCAGAAAACATAAATGCATAGATTTTTCTAATTAACTCACAAAATAGCAAGAAACACATTCAAACAAAAACACAGAAAAGAACCCACATTTAACAGATCATAAGAACAAGAAACAACCCAACAACAACACAAAAAGACCATTTTCACAAGATTCTTGATAACCCAATTAGCAAAAACACAAGAAATCATGAAAATGGACAATAAAGATTCAATCTTTACCTCAAATGCAACAATCTTGAAACCAAAAATTGCAAAAAATGGGTATTAGTTTGCTTTTTGACAATGATTGATACACACAAAAAAAAACTGTTCTTTTTCACTTTTGTGCTTTATGGGTATTTTTCTGAATAGGTGTGCTATACACAGAATGAATATGAATATACTGATGGCTATTAGCTGATTTATATACATATATATATATGTATATATATAGGAGGAAAAGAGAAGACATAGGAAAGTGTGGGGTTGTTGGACAGGGGTGTGAGGTGGGGGTGGGGGTGGGGGTGGGGGGGTTGGCACGTGAATGGACTTTTTATTGAGGCTGTAACAAAAATTATATTTAAAAAAAAACATAATTGTTATGCGTTCAGGTATGATTCGAGACGTAATATAAGTAGTTTAAGTCGATAGTTGTTTATATGATGCAAGCATTAGTGATTGAGTCCAACGTGTATAGTAGGAAGTTTACTATAATAAATGCATTAGTATATGATTCCACATCTCAAACTCGTAATTCATAGATCATATATACACTATAATAATTTTTATTGAATTATTAGTAAATTCAGTAAGTACTTGGTAAGACTTTCACAATTTTCATTATTTTGTATTTTAGCCTTTGTGTTCTTACAAAATGAAAAATAAAATAAAATCATTACGCGTTTACGCATGATTCGAGACGTAATATAAATAGTTTCTGTAGATAGTCGTTTATATGATGCAAGCATTAGTAATTTAGCTTAAAATGAAATGTATGAAACTTACTTTAACGAGTGAACCTTAGATCACAGGATGACAATTTTATCGTTACTCCAAAACTCTTTTTCGATTTTAACTATATTTAGTAAGTACATAGATTTACCATTTCTTTTCAATTTATATAGATTTACCATTTCTTTTCAATTTATATTCTTTTTAATTCCTTATAGTCAATGTGAACAAAATCTAGTTCAAACTTTATTGTGTATGTAATATTATAAATCATACTAACTCTTTTAAAACTTGTGTAGCACGAATGGCTTTCATATAGCTTTTTGAAAAATTCCACCCTACTTTATTTTTATTGGAATAAATAAAATCAAGAATTTATTTTTATTAAAGCATGAATCCAAGTTCACATTTAATTATCATATAATTGGAATTTCACTTGACTCAAATTCTTGAGTTTTAATTTCGATAATATACTTTATTTTCACTTCCAAAGCATCTATATTTAAAATTTATGAAATGAATCGGAGGTTTATTAGAAATCGTCTTTTTATTAAGGTAGAGATAAGAAGTACAATTCACCTTCCGCGGATCTCTTGTAAAATTATGTTGAATATGTTATTGTTGGTGGTGACGACAGTGATGTCATCATCGTTGTTGTGTTGGTAGGGCTGGATCCACGGGTAATATGTAATTTCACATAAACGATAGTACTCCCTTTATTTCATATATACTGAATTTATGAGACAATGCACATATATTAAGAAAAACATTTAAGGATATAATTTAAGCCATAATTTCTAATAGTACCCCTTTGTAAAATAATAACTAATTTTGTAAGTATTGTAATTTATCTCCCAGAAAATATAAAACTACAATAAATAAAAGTGCAAATATGAAAAAAAAATTAAACATCTATTTTGAACTTTGAATAATATTTAAAAAAAATTCAAAAATTCACATAATATGAAATAATGAAAGTAATCTTTATATTATTTTATATGCATTAAGAAATATATTATATATTTTTATGAATATTTAATCAATTGTGAGATATAGTACTACTATTATTTATCAAATTGGTATTTTTATAAAAATTCTTAAGATATTTTTTTTGCTTCTATTGAATATTTCAAATTCAATCTTAAATTGAAAAAAATCTCAATAAAAAGCATGTTCCCCTTTAATAAGCCATACAAGATAAATTTAAATTATTCACGATATTAATATAAATATCAAACACCAATCAGATAATAAAATAATAGATAACAAATAAGAAAGACTTTGAAGAAAAAAAACCAAACTTCTTGTGTGGAAGTCAAATTCTAGTAATTTTTTAATAATAATAAAATTCCACACTAATAACATTGACCTAGTATTAGATATGAATAAATCTCAATTGATGATGTAAATGGATAGGTAGTTTCACTTACTAAACATCACAAATAACTTAGCCTCCAAGCTTTTTTTAAAATCTAGAAAAATCTTACAACAATCACCATTAATTAATGTGTAGTTTCATGATCAACAAGTATTATACATCCTACTAAAAATTTAAAAAAAATAAAATTTTTATCGCTGAATATTCATTGAAAATATTTTTAACTATGAATTGTCAAAAATTGATTGATAATTTCTAATAGTCGAAAACATTTTTAATGAGAATTATTTTTTTAATGAAAATATTTGTCAGAAATTAATTGATTTCTAGCAGCGATATATGTTAAAAGGCGAAATTTAGAGATGTTGCATACATCATGTATTAGGAGGTCATGAAGATAATTAATAGTACTAATTAAATGTTTGATTAGTCATAAATTCATAATGATGTATTTGCTTAGGTTGGATAAAGAGGATGTTGAATTATTTTTTTTGAGTTGGTGAACATTTGGGAATAAATAATAATATTAATTAGAGAAAAAGTGAAAGCTCAAAGTTATTTGAAACTTCAATGTATACTTCTTAGGTGACCCACAAGTTGACTATTTAAATCCCATAATAATTTTTTAATTTTATTTTTAGTAATAAAGAGGGGGATTGATGAGTTAATAACAACAAAAAGTTTTTTTAGACAAGTCTAAAGGGACAGATATTTTTTTTAAAAAAAAAGTATTTATTCAATGCAAAGAATTAAACATTGATTAAACCTACACATTTTTGGTGTCATTTTGTTAAAACTCATAGTACCTGTCAAAGATATAATATAAACTTATATATAGGAGTATTATTTTGATTTTTATTTATCTAGTACATAAATAATTTAATGTAAGAGTGATTTTAGTTTTATCTGTATAATTTATATATCGAAAATTCGAGTCGTGAAGTGGTTATCTATGTTTGCATTAGAATAAGTTGTCGACCTCACACACACCTTAAGGTGTGATTTTTTTCTGAATTTTATGTGAACGCGAAATATTTTGTTACATCGATTGTTATTTATATATCGAAGGTTGTGGATTAAATGAGTGGCTACCAAGCATAGTCGTTGCCATTTTAGTTATTTTTAATATTATTAAATAATTTATATGTTTAAATTTCTTTTAACATAATATTATTAGACCAAATTAAATACCATTTAATGGAGTACTTTTTTGAAGATTTTTTTTTTTTTGGAGCACTAGAAAATGTCAATAAACCAAATCTTACGTACCCAAGAAGAAATATTGTTGAATTGGTGTATTTTTGGATTAAAAAAAAGTTACTTTCAACCACACCTACTATATCTTATTTTAATATATTAATATCGTGACTATGAATCGACACTCTACTAATTCTTTTGATTTTTAGTGAGTCTTATCGCTGTTTAGGATAAATTTACAACATTTTGAATTTATATAAATGTCACAATCCAAAACGAATCATATAGATTAATTTATGAAAATTAATATATAGATCGATGAATGGATCGGATGAAGAAATTACGATAACTGAATTAATAAAGATTATTAATTATGTTTTTAATTTTTAAAAATGAAGTCTTAATATAGAGTGTGAACAGTAAAAACTTTACACTTCAAACACACATGCACGTACACATAAAAATGTGTAATTATTCATTAAACAAATAATTGATTAGACAAAAAAAATAAGTGTAGTTTTTTACAAAAAAATAAAAATAAAAAATACTTTATAGCTAACGCGTAGCCCAAAAAAAGAAAACAATAAAACCAGATTAATTAATTATATATAGTATAATATCTGTTTTTTATTTTTTTTTGGGAAAGTAGTAAGTCAAATCCTTACAATGTATTAACAATGAAAATAATCTTTTTTTTATATATATTGATAATAATATAAAAAAATTACCCCTTTCGAATAATTCGTATATAATTTTTTATTCGCAAAGAAGCAATCATTAGTGATTTGAAAGTATATTTTGAGCTATTTAACTAACAACGAAGGCATTCTAAGCTACTTTATTTACTATAAGAATAAGCGTTTTGTGGAGAAAAATTATCTAATTTCAAATAAATTTAAGGATAAAATTGATACTTTACATTTTTTAAAAAATATATAAAAAAAGTTTATGATGCAAAGAGATGTTTTTTATTAAAGTTTTGGTTATATTTATTTTTTTTTCTTTTTATATTTTAATAAAAAAGAAGAATCTAACTTTTGCTCTTTTGATTAGGAGGGATATTTGACCAAACAAAAAGTTGCAACAAAAATTAATAAAAATAATAGTCCGGCAAAAAATGTAGGTGTTTCCCACTAAGCTAATTTACATATTTAATTTAATTTAATTATATTATTTTTCTTATTTATTTCTACTAAATGCCAAAAAAAAAGAGAGGAAAGGATTCAAATAAAAGTTAGATCACATGCATTTGAAGTATTAAGATTACTAATTTTTGAAGATAAATTGAATAATTTTATCAATTCAATATATTACATTGATATTTTGCTATTTAAAAACTATACCATAAGTATTATAAATCATAATTTTTGTCATATTGATTTAAATATATATAAAAAATCAAAAATACATAGTTTAATTCTCGAAAAACGAAACATGACAACTAATATTAAAGGACGAGAGAGTAAATAAAAAATTCGTAAATATTAAGGTATATACATAAAATTATACTGGTCATAATAATTAACAAGCAAAATTATACTGGTCATAATAATTAACAAGCAATGAAAAAAAAAACCTACACAAACACTTTTTTTCTTTTTTTTTTGTTTTTTTTTCTTGTAACTCGTAGTTTTTGTCATATTGATTTCAATATATATAAAAAAATTCTATTTACATAGTTTGATTATCGAAAAAAAAACATGACAACTAATATTAAAGGGCGAGACAGTAAATGAAAAATTCATAAATATTAAAGGTATATACATAAAATTATATTGGTCATAATAATTAACAAGCAATGAAAAAAAAAATAAACCTACACAAACACTTTTTTTCTTTTTTTTTTCTTGTAACAACTAGTTATTAATATATAATATTTTATAAAATGTCCTCACATAAATCAAAAAAAATTATTCATGGAGTCAAACCCTAAAAACCTCAATTTTGAGGTATGCAGTGTCATTTTCTCTAGACATTTTTTTTTTAAATACTACTAGTAAAATAAAATTGCAACTACCAATTTAATTTTTGTAACATTATTAAAAAAACAAAAATTCTTACACCATAATATAAAATTATTATTTGACTAAAAAAAATAATAATCAGACATTACATGACATATCCAACTGTCAAATTTCAGATCTCCATGCAAACCTAACAATTTCTTCTATTATTAACAAAACTTTTATTTTAAAATATTTTAATTTTTTTTTAAATTTAAAGTATAGTACTTTTAAGTACAAATTAATATAAGTAGATAATTCTTTTCCCATTTTGATGGGTACTTTGTACCGTACAATAAGCCGGTCTTGGCTCACATATCCACGTCTCCGCATGCTATTGGACCACGTGGTCTTGTCTTTTTTAATATATTTTTTTCGATTCGTATTATCTGTCTTTTATAATTTTTGTAAACTACTCTCCGATCTTTAGATCAAAATATGCATCTAATCTAAAGCTTGTGTAACGATACGAGAGTATAAAAAGACGGACGTACTTTGTTATGAGTATGATCTTTTCTAGGGTATTAACCCTTAAATCCCTAAAATATTACTTTCGCACGTAGATATAATTACGAGAGAGAAAAAGATGAATGGTAGAGTTGGTTTCCACCTAACGTGTGAATGATTTATTTATATCGATATCAGACATAAGCAGTGGCGTAGCCACATAATATCAAGGGTGTCCAATTGAACATCCTTCGTCGGAAAAAAAAAGCGTATATACAAGTAAAATAATATACGAAATGATTAAATAACCTATTCTGGACACCCTTAACGTAACAATTTGTTATTTTTAAACACCCTTTAAGAAATTTTTGACTCCGCCACTGAACATGAGTTATTTTATATTATTTAAAAAAAACTCAAAACTATTAATATTTACGATCAAAAAAGTAAAAATTAATTTTCACAAAGATGTAGGACGAGACAAGTATATCTCATCAAGATATTCATGGGTGTCCAATTACACCCTTCGTCGGGGAAAAAAAGTATATATATATAAGTAAAATAATATACGAAATGATTAAATAACCTATTTTGGACACCCTTAACATAATAATTTGTTATTTCTGAACACTTTTTAAGAAAATTCTGACTCCACCACTGAACATAAGTTATTTTGTATTATTTAAAAAAATTCAAAACGACTAATATTTACTATCAAAAAAGTAAAAATTATATTTTTCACAAAGATGTATGACGAGATAAGTATATCTCATCAAGATATACATGGGTGTCCAATTACACCCTTCATCGAAAAAAAATAGTATATATACAAGTAAAATAATATACGAAATGATTAAATAACCTATTTTGAACACCCTTAACATAACAATTTGTTATTTCTGAATACCCTTTAAGAAATTTCTGACTCCATCACTGGACATAAGTTATTCTGCATTGTTTAAAAAAACTCGAAACAATTAATATTTACGATTAAAAAAGTAAAATTTAATTTTCACAAAGATGTAGGATGAGACAAGTATATCTCATCAAGATATACATTCACGTTGTTGGTTCTTATCATATTAATATTGCAATGTCATATTGCCACAAAGCTTTAATTAGATTCACTTAATTAATATATTAAATTATAAAGTTAGGTGTCATTATGTAAAACCGACACAAGAACAAAATATATAAAAATAAAAATTAAAGACTCAAGAATTGTGGTCACTAATTAAGCTCGTAATGCATGTAAATTATCTATAAAAATGTAGTACGTGTTTCAATTTATATAGCATATAATACAATAATAACTACAATTAAATATACACTCAATCAATATAATTTTATAAGTAGAGTTTAGATAGATTCAGTACATTCGGACCTTACACTTATCTAGTAAAAATAGAAAATTTATTTCAGATAATTCCCTCGAATTAAAATAAAACATTTCTAAGTAATTTTAAAAGAGAAATACAGAATTGAGATCAACAACATCAACGAAATAATTTGAAATAGAGAGCAGTAATAGCAATTAAAATAATATTATAATGTACTAAAATACAAATAATAACTAAAATCGAAGAATATGAACTACGAAAATAGTGTTAATTATATTAATAACAAATTATTCTCTAGGTCTTTAATTACTTGCTTAAATGATATTGTAATTGTGCCACATCAATTTTTAGGTAAATATTTAATATTTCAATTGACACAATGATCTTCATATTGTAATCAAAGTTGGAAACACAATATATTTTTATTATATTTACTGTTTGCATATAATGATACAAAAGAGTTAGCTGTACAAACTCAATTTTCAAAAAAATGGGGATTTTGTCTAGCTAAGCAAGATTACATTTTGTCTATAATTAATTGAAATTATTTAATTAGATATATATGTAAAATGTATCGATCAAAAATATCGAATTCAAGATTTAAAAGAACGAAAAAAAATCTGATAAAAAACACTCTGTTATTTAAAGATATCATGCTAGATTTATATACAAACGGTACTAATCATAAGTCTCAAGTTCAATACTTGATAAAAATACCGATTTGATAAGAAACGCTTATGCTACGTGAATTTAAACTATTAGATTAACGACATTCTCTTATTAAAAAATATATGATATATTTAAAACCATAATTATTTTTACAAAATTAACTTAGTTATTAAATAAAATTATTCTTATTTATTTTTTAATAAACAATGTACTAGATGATTCATACTTTAAATATATTTTTTCACTAAATTAATTTATATCATTTAATTCGAAAAAAAATAAAAGTTTTGCCGGCATGAGATTATGAAATTTCAAAAAGAATGGGTGAGTAACCAGCAAAGCAGTAGCTGGAGACCACAACAAGATCCTATTTTTATTTTTATTTAAACTTTCGGTTCGATATTTGATATTTGTATTACGATTTGTTTAAAATTTTAATCTATATATCGTAAAAAATAGATATTTAATCAAAATTTTATTATCTAGACAAGTTTAAACCCAAGAGCACTAATTCAGAATAAAGGAATAAAATTTCACTTCACACCAGAACTCATATCGATAATAACTAGACATACACCAAAATTTAAACGTTATCATGATTTCGAAATCGACATCATACTCAAATTTGAATTTACCTCTAACTAGTTATCGCAAATTTAATATCTGAATTCTCGATAGTAAACAATTACTTCTTTAGATATATTAATAAAAAATTTTTCCATATAAATTTGAATCAGTCGAGTCAGTAAATTTTGAATATTTCGAAACGACAAAGTACATTATATCTTGACATGCACCGACGAATATTTTTACATGGCGCGTTGTAATATGAAGTGTGTTATTATAAAGTTTTTTTGACAAATATATTACTACTAAAGTCTACTACACATGTATCAAAGTAAGAGTATTACACACATAAAATATTATTATTATTATTATTATTATTATAATTAGTCAGCGTGTTTCTATCTGTGTTTTTTTGTATTATTATTATTAACACACTTTTTTATGTGTTAGACTCTTGACTTTTTGTTTGTACTTAAATTTAGAGTAATGGTCTTTTAATTCTAAAGTTTTACTTTTATTAAGCGTAATTTTACGAAGTGAGGTTTGAAAAGGATAGAGTTTATATATATTTTATTTTTATGTGAAAAAGTTATTTTTCGAAAGGTTTGAATTTAAATGTATGCTAGTATCTAACGTGTAAGTAGTAGAGTAGTTAATTAGGAGGTTTTTGGTTTCTTTTTTTTAGTGAAAATGAATCTGCAACGATTATACTTTATATTATTGATTATCGAGAAATTTCGTGACCTACATATTGACGTATATGATTTTCTTTATAAACGCTATAATCCATCATATTGTGGTGGAAAAGTCCACTCAAACCTACATGTATTATAATAGGTAAGATTTACATTCCTTCTCGGTGAATTCGCCGACTAATTTATTATTATTTTATTTTTATTGGATTTTCGTATTTAACATGATTTGAATTTGAAATGTCGAATTAAAGATAAAGGAATATTTATTAGTTATCACTCCGTTATGTTTCTTATTGAAAAGCTAACTGTTCGTAAAATTAATTAAAATACGCACAAAATTAATTCGAATATATTATTTTAAAAACAAAATCTAGCTAGTTGTAACTACCCAAAACAGCGTTACAACTCATATCCTTTGGTGTAATATGTCAAACTTTTATGTATTACTTTTTTACTTTTTTTTCCACACACTTTTTGTCTTTATCAAATTGATTAATTTTTTATATTTTAATTTAATGTTATATTGGTCGGTGATGGAATTTATTTGGCTAACATGAATGGTACGAAAATATTAATTAAGAAAGTTTTTTGACGGTTTTATTTTTATTTATTTCTTAAGATATAATCTCTTTAAAAATATTTATTTATGATTCATCATTTCATAATTAGTCTTAAGCGACTTTTTTGAGTCTGATACTTATATTCAGATTGATTTCTATTAAGCATTTACATTGTTCAAAAGCATGTGCCTAGATTCAAGACTTAAATGTTTAATTTCAACGTCAAAATTCAAACAAATTTTAAAGGTCCACAGATGAATTTAAGGGATTAATAATAATCGAACTTAGAGAATAGATATGGAGATCAAATCAAACTAGTACATGACTCCAATGACTATTGTTACTTGATCATACTATTATAAGACTTTTCATATCATGTTTGAACCAAATTTTGACTAAAATTGGGGATTTAATTTGGCATTATATTTCCCAATTCCAATAGAAAAACCACAATTCACACAATACATATGTTTTTGTAATAATCTTTTCAATGTCACACATTGAATGACTTGTAAAACATTAGAATTTCAGAAGAAAAAAAAAGTCTTTGTAAGACTTGATTGTGTGTTTATATTTGGCACTCTCTAGTCTCTAAGACACATGTAAACTCATTCATATGTACTTGAAAAACCGTTCAAAATCGTGATAGACCAGTAAATATATTTTTATTTATTAAATATCAATGAGTACTTCAGGTTCGATTTTTAGAATTAAAATCGCCCTTTAATAAAAAAAAAATATATCAATGTAAATCTAGATAGTCAATCTCAAAGTGAGTAGTTTAAATACCGAGTAAAGAATAAAAACAAAGACTTTCTTGATAATTATCCATCATAGTGATAGGGTTGTTAAGTAGTTTTTTTTTAAATTATTATCAATCAGAGATTTGATTTAAAAAAATACATTTTACTTCTTAAAATAAATTAATAAAACAAAATAAATATAATTAAACATCGTACCGAATAACAAACAACAATTAAAACCTTTTGGATAAGCAAATTTATAGAAAATCAATGGAACTTTTTGTGACATGACACACATAAGGTCCACCCACATACATCTCTATAAAAAAAAAAGCTTTAGGAATAAAATTGACCATGACAGAAAACCTTTTAAAAATATAAATATTAAACATCGAATAATATTACGAATATTTTTTTTTTAAAGGAAATTCATTATGTGACATTGACACATGAGGTCCACACCTAAAAATAAAAAGTAAACTTTTTTACGTGTTGCATTTAAATTTTTTTCTTTTGTTCCTATATCCCAATTATATGCATGTTTTTATAAATCTATCAATGTGACATATATAAATAAATATATGTTACATGTATTGTGTGAATGGTGATAATTTCTACACTAGATTAATGCTAAATGGAACAATTTTTGTCATTAAACAAAAAAATGCACTCTTAATCCTATTTAACTAAGAATTATTAGATCATCAAGTCGTCAATTACGAATCAGCAATAAACATAAATCCTTTCACTTAAAGAGAAATAAGAATTAGCTATAATATTTTTTTCCATGTTTGACATTCGTATTTATAATCCGATCAATATAACATGAATTTGAATTAGTCAGGCTTTACACAGATCAAACACGGGACGAAAGAGAAAAATCAACAAGGAATATTGTAGCTATTTTTTAAAAAAGTGAATAGGGTCAATGTTATTCCTTTTATTGACTTAAAACATTCTTGTTACACTTCATCAATTTATTTAATAGCATAAATATTTGTAGTTAAATCATTATGAATTTTTTGGCCCCTCAAACCTAATTAATAAATTATGATTTTAATCATCATATGGTATGGAATTAATCACATTTAGTTTTTGATTAATTGAAAATATGCACATTTAATCTCTTTGTTTGTAAATATTTCTAAATCTATCATGATTTTCAATTATTCCACCATTCAATTACATCTCGTATTGTTACATTGAGAATAATTATAAAAATAGTTCAAAATATAACATATTTTACATATAAAAAGATCATAAACACACTATATTTAACTAAATATTAAGTATGTTTGTCCATTTTCAATTATCACAAGAATTAAAATTAGAATTTACGACAATCCAATATATACAAATATATCTCATAAAATTCAATATATTTTAAGATCAATATGTTTCCTTTTGGGAAACAAAAGGAAAAAATATGTCAAAGAAAAAATGTTATTTTATTATTATTAAAAAAAAAGGCTTTGAAAATCATTTTTCATGGTTAAGTGGGCCCAATGAATGGACCAAATACCCATAAACCGTGTATGGTAATAAAAGCCCAAATTTGACCCATCTACTTTGTAAAGAATGTGGGCCCATGAACGGTTGAGAGGACGGTACGTGGGTCCCGTTGGAGCGTTAATCTAGAGTAATTAAGTCGTATACGGTATTAATGTAGTTTAACTTATTACAACCGACAAACGTTATGATAAAATTGTCGATATTTCTACATATATAATTAGACATCTTGAGTTCAAGCTTCAGGTATGAACTCATTTTTGTTAAAGACAGTTTTATTCTCAATACAAAATTTTCCGACACAAATATGAATATAAATAGTCGAGCCATGATATGGTAGTTGAATACTAGATGAGAAACCAAGAAAACATATTAATAAGAGGTCTAAGACTTGTTTATATTAGTTTTAAAAATCAATCTTTTTTTGTTAAACTTACGTATACTCAAATAGAGTATTACAATGAGATAGACACAAATTCAAAATTTATGAATTTTGAATCATAATATTTTTTTCTACTAGATTTTAAATGAATTAACTATATATTTTAGGCTAATATCTTAAAAAGTTCAATTAAAACTATTAAATTCTATTGATCCCATAAATTTTATCAAGGAGAGAATTAGCTAGTATACTTGTGTTTCAAAAAAAATAAAACAAAAGCGAAATAACTTTTTTCGGGAAAAATGTTTTGTTGGAAAATAAGTGAACTTTTTATTTCTTTCTTTATTTTTTGTGCTCGGTGAGTACAAGTAAAAGTATATTATCTTGTGAGTATTTATATATGATCTAGAAAGTTACTATATAGGTGGATCAGAATTGCATAGAGAGTGAGAATTTTGGGGGGGGGGGTTGTTGAATCAAATGGCTAGGTTTGGGGATGTTGGGTTGTCAGTGGAAACAGGACAACAAACTCGAAATGTCACTAATGAAACTTGTTTTTTCTATTTTTATTAAAAAAAATCAATTTCCTCAATTTTGAAAGACTTGTTTCCCTAATATTTTGATTCAGCAAACATATGAAAGTCGAAAAATATTATTTTCTGTACCAAATACATTTTAAAGAAAAAAAGACTTTGTCTAACAAGTATTTTCAATTGGTCAAACAAACAAAGAGCTTGTCAAGCAAGTTCTTGAAAATTTCTATCTAAAGAAAAAGAAAATGCAAAGTAAAATTGGACAAACTAACAAGAAGCCACCAATACCAAAGCAATATATTTTATTAAAAAATATAAGTTTACACATCTAACCATTTTATTATTAGGTTTTGAACAACCAACCATCATATTAATACACATTATTCAATTATTTTCTCTTCTTCCATGAATAATATATTAAAAATAAATTATTTTGGTTGGTATTGCACATATAAAACTTCAATAGATTTACTCACTATGGGGGTGAATATTGAAAAAAAAATAATTAAAATCCACCCACTATGTAATTCCCTAAAACAACAATTTATTTATTATTTCTCATCTTAAAAAAATTCACCCCTAGCTAATTAAATAATGATAATGGGTTGAAAGAGAAACATAAGTGTAAGTGATAAAATTGTTATTATTTAGTTAGAATATTTGGAGTTTGAATATAATTTTTTAAAAATATCGTAGCTATTATACCTCTCATTTTTTTTTTGTTAATATGAGGATTAGGGGTTGTTGATTAGCAACTTGCCCATGTGAATTCCAATATTGCAAAATTATTAATTTATTTATTAGACTAATAACAAGTTAATTAATTAATAAATAAATAAATATAACCTTAGTATTTATTGAAATTAGATTATGAACTTATGATTTGGGAGACACTTTTCCACAAGTTGCAAATAACACATTGCTTTATTCCTCTTTTGTTAATTAGTTGACTTTGTTTTGTCTTCTACTTATTTTTTTAAAAACCTTTTTATACTATTATGAATGATGAAAAGTCAAAAATCATTTTTACGATCTAATTTATATCAGACGAATTTAAAAGTTAAACTTTTACAAGTTTCTACATAACTTTTCATAACAATTAGATTAATAATGATATATTTGTGAATATTTTAACTTAGTGAAAGCATGAAAGGTCAAATCACAGTTGCAAAAGCGTATATTGGGAGAATTAAACCTCCGATCGATTAACAAGAGATACAAAGTAATTATTTAAAGAAAAAACGGGGTACATATTCAAAATATTCAATTAAAGACGAAAGAACCGATCATCTATTATTATTCAAAACTGAATGAAGTCCTTTTATTTTAACGCAAAATTGTAAAATGGAATATCTTTACAATGAAGGCTTACTTAAAAACCCCAAAAATATAAAAAAATTCATATCGAATCAAATTAATTCAGTTGTTCGATTTTTCGTCGGTTTTAATTTTTTAAGTGTTGGGCCAAAGCCCAACATCCTTTATAGCCCAAATATTCAATTCCTAATATTTTTAGCCCATACCCGTTAGGGTTTAACTCCATTTGAACCAATTAGGTCATAAATTATTTCCCTTTTCAATTTTCTCTCTGTGCAAGTAGAGCTGCAGTAATTGGGGAGAAAATCATCTCGAAATTGAGCGATTCTCTATTACTGGTAAGTTTTTGTATCTTTCTCCAATTTTCAAGCTAAATTTTGATGTAATTTTCTGCAAAAATGATAACTTTTGTGTAATTTGGTAGAGGTTTGAATTTGGGTTTGAATTTGTCTGTAACTAGGTTTAGAAGTGATTAAAGATGCAACATGATGAGGTTATATGGCAAGTTATCAGGCATAAGCATTGCAGCTTCATGGCAAAGTGAGTTTTTTTTTTAGTTTTTGAGTTTCACTTCATATGGTATCTGTTAGAGGTTTTTATTTGATTTTTTGTTGTTGCGATAATTACAGGATTGAAACTGGGATATTTTGTCGAAACCCATATAATGTAACTGGGATTTGCAACCGTAGCTCATGTCCTCTGGCTAATAGCCGGTACGCCACCATTCGGGACCATGATGGTACTGATTTGCAGCTTATTTTACTGTAATTGTTGATATGTTATAAAGATTTTAGCTTTTGTTTAAATAAAAGAACCCGTTAGAGGGTAGCTGCTTTTTTCAAGTTTCAGGTTAAAAAGGAGTAAGAAAAGGCAAGTATCAATAAGTAAATGGTTGTCATTGGAATTCTAAGGAATACAGGATATGAGTTAAACGATCACCCATCTGTAAATAGAAAAGTTTTTTGTGATGTAATCTCATTAAATGAATAACTTGGCTGCTACAGGGATGTCCATATACTTGGATTATACTGATTTTATGTTTTTCTTCTGGGTTTTGAGTTATGAATCACGTGGTTAGCTTGAATTTTTGTTGATGCGGTAAGTCAATGTGGTCGTCTAAATGTTCTGACATTTATAGTAATCTGTCTAAGGAATCGAGTGTGGTTTCATAGGCTGCTCCTGGACTGCTTCTTTTTGTATATTTTTTTTGTGGAAACTAGTACTCTGTTAATCATAGGAGTGATTGTGGGTATCTCCAAAGTTTAATCATAAATTATGTACTTTGGTAGAGTTTCTTTTGGATCCTCCGATGAACTCTAGTTGGTTGCATTTGCTTATTTACTTATTTTTTTGTGCTATGCAGGAGTATTCTATTTATACATGAAAACAATAGAAAGGGCTCACATGCCAAACAAACTTTGGGAACGAGTTAAATTGCCAAGAAATTACGAAAAGGCTCTTGAAATCATTGATAAACATTTGGTAATGAAATAGCTTTTTTTTTACTTACTGCTGTATACGTTTTGTTCTTCAATGCAATAACTTCCCTTCTCCCTCCTCTCTTTGTCAACTACCACAGATGTATTGGCCTAAGTTTCTTGTGCACAAGGCAAAACAACGTTTAACAAAAATGACTCAGATGCGAATAAGAATGAGGAAACTTGCTTTGAAAACAAGGTTCGACTTCCCTCCGTAGACACTTGATATACATTACACTTATCGATTTATTGGCTTAAATTTTACTTTTTATGGTCTTGAGCATTACTATCGAGGAGTTTAAAGGTGCATGCTTCAAAATTTTAGATTCTCGTTTGTTTAATTGATATGAGTCTTCATTCCATTTCACCTTCTCTCACCCTTCTTCCCGAAGAATGAATATTAAACAAGTAATTCCCTGGATTCTTCGTTTGTAAAGGTTGGGAGGATGCTTAGATGCAGTCTAAGACTCTAAGTAGACTTGTAGTGAGATGTTCATCTCACAATTCAGAAGTGAAAGGGAGTGCCCTGCTTTGATTAAAGAAGGGTGGGGTTGTGGTGCTTCATCAAAGAGCATTTATTTATTACATCTTCGATAACTATACCAATGGCCTGCGATATTGGATAAGGACATACCCAGTGTATACAGAATCATAACTATCCCAGCTTATCCAGTTGCCCTTTAGTTCCTGGATATGCAGCTAATCATCCGTGATAGAATTTGTTCTGATATGTTTCTTTAAATTGCATAGTTATTGGTATGGCCATCATTTAACTTAAGCAAAATAGTTCAATAACCTTCCTCTATGATCATATCAACGGTCATTGCTTTTGGCAAAGGCCTGGACATCCTTTTATTCCTTCCCATCCTGATTCCGTACAACATAATTGCCATAGCTGTAATAGCACTATGTTTGTCCTATAAGTATTTGATATGACAATGAACTTTTAACAGCTGGGTGGTTTCGAATTCGATAGTGGGCTTAACCTCCCATGTCAATTAGGTGTTGCTAGGAGAATATTTCTGTTTCTCCTAATTCAAACTACTGCTTACAAAAAAGCTTGCTTTAAACCAATGAATTAATGGTGCCAGTTGTGTTTTTGAGATCATAAACACTCCTATCAGCTTTTCACTAAGGGGCTTGTTTACTTCCATTTGGTGGTACAGCCTCCCCTTTAAGAAATAGATCTTTGCTTATGGATGTTTCACTGTACACATTTTTCTTCACTAGCTAGTATATGTTTTAATTTGTTGTGTGTCCAGGGAGAAGATAATGACCACACCAAGGAAAGAAACAAAAAGAGAATCTCGGCGACAGGAAAAGGCTGAAAAAGCTGCTCTTCTTGATAAAGTGAGTTTATGCTTGTAATTTGTCCCCTTTTGTTCATGGTAGCTTTGTTGTCTTCTTCCTGCTTGGTAGATCATCTGGCTATATCCTTTACAATTTATGCCATTTGTATTCTGCAGAGTATTGAGAAGGAACTGCTTGAACGCCTTTCAAAAGGAGTTTATGGCGATATATACAATGTTCCTGAGCAGAAGTATCAAGAGATTCTTGCTAGGGAAGCAGAGGAAGTGGCTAGTGAAGAAGAAGACGAGGAGGTTTTATTCAAAAGCTTTATGATATTTTCTCAGCATTCCTTGTTTTCCTAGTTTTGCCTTCCTCTCTTTTTCTTTCTTTTTTTTTTTGCGGGGGAGGGGATTGGTGTGACTCCAGCTTGGAGTTTGGGACTACTCTCTTCTCGTGAAACTTTGGCTGATACAATGAGATGGGTCAATTTATTAATTATTCTGTTAATGACTGAAATAAACAGGAAGTTGAAGTAGAATATGTTGAAGGCTATGAAGATCTTGAAGAAGAAGATGATATCGAAGATTTTGATGGTTTTGGAATTAGAGACAATGGCTTGGATGCTGATACCGGTAAATTTCTTGATGGATATGCTCTCCTTTGCTCATCCCCCCCCCCCCTCTTCCCACCGTTCTGTTAGTGCAATATATTAATGACACTTCATCCTTTAGCAAGGAGGCAATGCACATTTTCAACTCAAAACTAACACACCCTATTAGGTTTACCTAGACACCAGAAAGTAGAAGAATATGCATTTGTATTCTTGTGATATTTAGTAAATGTTTGGACAATACTTGGTTCAAGTTGAAAACATAGAGCATTTGAACCTGAAAAAGAGTACTAGCTTGCATACTTGATGAAGTTTTCTGCTTCTGAAGTAGAAATCACAAATTTGTAGTGGTCACATTCTTCTGGCGTATTGTGAGTTGTGACTGATACACATATTTTATCTTCGACTGAAGCGTTTATTCTTGTCTATTGTGTGACGAAGTTGTTACAAAATCAATAATTGTGAACTAGTTGTGTATGATCAGATTCTTGTGTTTCTTATCTAAGGCTTGTCTGGTAATGTTAATCCTTGTCTATGCTTTATACATATAATCATCTGATGTGGGAATCACTCCACTAGGAATGGATGACGATGACGATGATGATGACGATGACGAAGAGGCTGTTACAGTTCATCGGAAGAGTGGTAGAAAAGATTCTGCTTTAGCTAGAAGAAGAGCTGAGAAAGATGATCCAAGTGCCAAAGCAAAGAAAAAGGCGAAAGTACTCGTGGAGGTAAATTTGTTTCCTAACATATAATAAACTGTTGTGTTTGGGCCCTTCCCAAGAGCCCGTGCATAGCGTGAGCTTAGTCCACAAGACCTCCCTTATTTCTGTTTCCTATTGTGTTCTGTTTCACTGCACACTTAATTCTTGTTTTTGTTTTGAAAAACACTCAATTTTTTCGTTATTTATCTCCTAGGTTGAGCACGACGATACAAGCGCAAGACAGACAACAGTACAATGATAGCTTGCTTTTTAAGTGGCGCGGCAAAACGATTTCGTTGGACACAAATGTTACGCGAAGAGATAGAACAAACTGGATCGTACTAAATTTTGATATCGTAGTAACAATTTTCGTGGTAATTGTTTGTATTTTCGAGTAGAAAATAGAGAAGAAAAAAAATTCTTGGGCTGGGCCAAATCTGTTTTGGTTAGGCCCATAATCAGTTTGGGTTGTGATCTTTAGGCCCATAACACAATGGCTGGAAGAAATGATTTTTGAGAAGTTTCATTATTTTTAGCAATTGATTTGGTGTGATCGTATCGATAAATTATTTTTCTATTACCTTGGCCTACACACTACAATAAGAGGAAGGGAGAATTTTTTTTAAAAAATTTATAGGTTATGGATCACAATTTATTTCTTATCGGGTGTTAAATAGGTTATTTCTACGTGTTAAATAATTATTTTTGAAAGTCAAATACAAGGTTTGAATCAAAGTTATTTAGTTTTGTTGAATTCGTAGCTACCACGACTCCATCCCTACATCCAATTTATTGAAACATTATAGTTATTATCACGACAATACAATATGATACGTTATAATACTGTACGAAACAACATTTCAAGCACTTTCTAACTATTCATTACCGATTGTATTTTTTGTTAGATAAAACACAATGTTTTTGTTATTATTTAAAATTTATTAATTATATCATATAATTAAATTCATCGTTATTTAACATTGAAAAGTTTTTATATTGTATAACGATCAATTGAGTGTAACCGTACCGTTATCTAAATTTTTTTTTTTTAGCTGATGGTCTTTTAAAAACAATTTTCTACCCCATAGAGGTATAGACGTTTCATACATTATATCTTCATACTTTCTTTTGCTGAATTTTATCGAGTATATTGTTGCTGTGGTGATCCTATTCGATTTCAAACTCTATTTTTCTTATAATTTTATCATAAAAATTATTGATATATGATATTATATAATGACGAAGAATATTAATTCAAAGGGGGTCGGATTTAAACATAATAAAACTTTTGGGGGTACAAAAATGATTTTCACTTAAATTGGAGACCATGAAAGGAAAATTATACAACTTTATATAGCCCCTTTTTTCCTTCTCATCTGCCAATAAGAAATCTTGGTTTGCCCTAACTTGGTGCAAACTTTTCTATATCCGCCGTCACCTAATTTGTGAATCTATACTCAAATTCAGCTTCTTGTTTCTTCAAAGGTATAAGAAAATCCTCTCAAATCTCATTCTATCGAATGTTTTAGTTTAAGTTTTGTTGAAAACTATCATGGGTTTCTTTGAATCTGTATGTTCTAAGTTTTTTTTTTTGAAGCATTTTCTTTCTCTTTTTCTTGTGGGTTTTGCTTATTATGGTTGTTTGTTATGTGGGTGTGTGTTAGAATTGTTAACTAGCTTTTGGGTTGTTGTAAGTTGGGTTTTTTGTTAAGATCTTGTGAACTGAATTGGACTAATTACCTATTTCTATACTTGTTCTATCTGGGTTTTGCTTAGAATGATTGTTTGTTATGTGGGTATGTGTTTAGAGTTGTTTATTAGATTTTGGGTTGTTGCAGGTTTGTTTTGTAAAAAGATCTTTTGAGCTGAAATTGACTAATTATTATATTTGTACTTTGTTCTATCTGGGTTTAGCTAAGAATGATTCTTTGTCATGTGGTTATATGTTAGAATAGTTAATTAGCTTTTGGGTTGTTGCAAGTTTGGATCTTTGTTAGGATCTTGTGAACTGAAATGGATTAATCACCTATTTCTATACTCGGAGGTAGTCTTTTAGTCTATCTAGTGATTTGTATGTCATCAGGAAATGTAGGGAGGTTTTAGTGTTACAAAACCTCAGATTATTTGTGGTGGGATAGGTCTGTATAGAGCAAAATGGTGGGGCCCTGACTAGTTGGGGTTGAGGGGTAGTTGTTCTTGTATGGTGGATATATAGTGGAAGCAAACAGGTGGTCACGGGTTTGAGTGTGGAAACAGCCTCTTGTATGAAGTAATGCAGGGTTCTTTTTGGGGTTTTTAGTTCTAAGCTTTGTATTGCTATATCAGAGTGTGGTTAAAAATCTTGATTCTATGGAAATTAGAAAGCGAGGGTGTATATCTGGAAGATTCTATTAATAGACCGAGATTTTAGTGAAGCTCCTGTGGTGTATCAAATATTGGGATTAACTTTAGGTGCTAGAAGCTCCATGTTTTGAGCTTTTAGCTTTCTCATCTATGCAGTGGTTTAATTGCCTTTTGGTTTAGACATTGAAATTGAAAGAGGGAGTTTTTATGCTGGGATTGTCTAATCGGGCATTGTCAAAATCTTATTTTATTTTCCTTTTTGTTGATTGTAGCTTTTAATGGAGCTGCATAGTGAGTCTGTTTGATATTTGATGATTGTGAATTTTGAATTTAAATGTTCTTATTTGAACTAGTTATTTGTGTGTGTTCATAGACAGCCATATTGAATCAACATGCACACTGATTTTCTTTAAATACTATTTTATGCCTTAGTTGTTTTTTCATTTTTTATAACTTTATTTTGCTCTGAGCACACCTTTTATGTGGTAGTGATGTCCATTTTTAGTTTATTAAGGGTGTTGGAGAAGTATATGATGATCATTACAACTTGGAATGCTGATATGACAGCAACTTGTTTTGTATTCGTACTGTCTGATCACTTCTGCAGTTACCACCAAGATTGTTTTTTGTCAATTGTTCTTAATGTTGCTTTGTAGTGATTTGACTACATTTTTTATTGTCTTTGCACTTATACATATGTTTTAGTCTCAAACTGAACCAGAAACTGTCGGTGGACTCCTTCAGTGTCCTGTTATTTGTTGTTTGAAATCTTCTTTTTTTTCATTATTCAGGAGAGCGAGATGATGAATATTATACTGTCATGACTGTTGTATGATACTATTCATCATGTATTCGTACTGGCTGATCGTTCTTCTTGAATTATATTTTCGTGTTGGAGTTTTTATTTATATCTGGTTATTATTTTTATTTTGGGATTTAAAATGAACTCCTTGAACTATGTACTTTTTGAGTATTGCTTAACATTTGAAATCTTTCAGTCATATTGATGTATCACATTCTGAACCAACCATCAATTTGGAGAATGAGATGATGAGTGTTATACAAATTTGATAGCTGATATGATGGCATATTATCATGTATTAGCTCTAGCTGATCATTCTCTTTTGGGTGACCTAAATTGGTTCTTTGTCTGTATTGAGTAGTCCTGTTAATGCATTTGATTGACATGCTTTAACGACCCGTCGATCTCTACCTTATGCAAGTAAAAATATTAAATCAATTTTCTTGAAACTTTTACCTTTTGACATTTTATCCTCCTAATATAAAGTAGTTCTTAAGCCAATTTTTTGCTTGTTGATGCACTTCTTTAACATGAAATAAGTCAATATGGTTTTAAATTGAGAATGATATGATGAACTCATACTAGTGATTGCTGCTGATATGATGGCATTTTATCTTGTATTAGCTCTAGCTGATCATTCTCTTTTGTGTGCCTTAAATTGGTTCCTCCTGTGTGTTGAGAGTAGTCTTGTTATTGCATTTTATTGATATGCTGCATTGACTGGTCAATCTCTACCTTACACAAGATATACGCATACAGTTTGAAATATTAAATGAATCGTCTTCATACTTTTACATTGACATTTTATCCTCCTAATATGAAGTAATTCTAAAGGCAAAAATTTGCTTGTTCACACTCTTCTTTAATATTAAGTAGCTCAATATGGTTGTGGATCGAGAATGATATGATGAACTTCATACTAGTGATTGCTGATATGATGGCATTTTATCATGTATTAGCTCTAGCTGATCATTCTCTTGCTGTCCACTCTAATTTTGTTTTCTTTCTTGAATTGGTTCCTTTTTCTTTTAACAACCTAACATTATAGCATCTTAGCTCTTATAATTAGTTTCCTGGTTTTCATCACATCTGATGGGAAATGTTGGACTTTTTCCCTCCATTTTTTTGTTGGCCTTGAAAGAGAATTTCTATGGTGCAATCTCATGTTTATTTGAACAATTTAACTAGACTGTAGCAAGGATGTGAGAAGTTGGGGATATTTACTGTATCTTCTCTTATTTGAGATATCTGAGTAGACATGCTTTGGATTTTTCTCAAGGAGCCTAGTTGCCTTTTTTTTAATCATCATTTTGCATCCTCGGTGTGGTTTATGTATTTATTTATCTAATCAATCTTATTTTGTACAAGAGCTTCCTCACTCATTTCTCTACTGTGGACAGATTATATTGATTCTGCTGGAATGAGGAGGAGAAGTTACAGCCCATCACCACCAAGAGGTTATGGCAGAAGAGGAAGGAGTCCAAGTCCCAGAGGTCGATATGCTGGTCATGGTAGAGATGGTCCGACTAGTCTTTTAGTTCGAAACCTTCGCCATGATTGTCGGTATGCACTAATGATTGTCCTCAAACTTATGATATGTTAGATTTGAAGTATTCCATGTCTTCCTTTTACCACTTCATTCCTGTATTGCTATATCAGTTTTTAGTGATTTTGAGCTTGTAACTGATCATGTAGATATATTGATTCTTATCTTGATGCTATATCCATAGTGAAGCTGGCCATGTTGACAAATTGTTGGTATAAGCAGAAACAGTTGTTGAAAAATCATGCAATGTTAATGATCAAGAAATATAATTGCGCTATTTCCCTTCATTGTATTACATTACCTGTAGACTTGTAGTACTTTTATAAATTGGTACCCCACAATTTACTGCTTGCTTGCAGGCCAGAAGACCTCAGGAGGCCATTCGGGCAATTTGGCCCTGTGAAGGATATTTACTTGCCAAAGGACTACTACACTGGGTGAGCTTGTTTTGCATGTGATTATTCATCTGCTCAATTCTTCTGATCTCAGAAGGAAGAAGAAAGAATAAAAGAGCGGAGTATCTCTCTCTGACCAGTTACTCTCAAGTTTCATTCGCTGAAAAATAAATATTGAAGATTTTATTTTTAAAAGCACACGTTGTTTGGTAATATCCCCATTAATGCATTTGGCTAAATTTTGTTTGTCGGTGACACCATAAAGTTTTTTCCTTCTTAAAATTTGTTGGTTAATTTTTTTTGTTGTTAGAAACCGGCCTGTGCTTTTATTAAATTGTGAAATTTAGCAGCAAAACTAAGAGTCTTGAAGACTTCAATCAAGTAATAAGCATTCTGTTGACACATTGAAGTAGTAAGAGTTCTTGACGTCAATCAGGTAGTAAGAGTTGAAGGTGATATTAATGGTAGTGAAGATTTGAAGGAATTTGGATTTGAATACAATGTGAAGATTTCAAGATTTCAAGTCTTGAAGAATTTCAAGTCATCTTTAAACTGATACATTCAAGGTCAGCAGCCATGTGCTTGCTTATGTGTTTATGAAAGACATTATATTTTGGTGGGATTAATTGAAATTTGTGCTGTTTTTGACTTCTGTTACAGTTTAGGCTTGTTCTTTGCTTTCCTCAATATCTTCTTAGAATCTAGTTCCCCTTTGTTCTTGATCAGTCCTTGTGGGGGTTAAGTGGAGTTGCTAGTGCTAGATAATTTGAGTTCTTAACCCTTGTTTGCCCTATGTTCACAGATTGGGTCTTACCTTTTAAACTCCAATCAGAGAACTGTAGCTAGGGTGCCTTGTATTCTGATCGCCTGCTGAACACCATATTGTTTAAGAAATCTCTGTTCTAAATCTGTTCTTCTGTTCCCGCCTTTTTAAACAGTGAACCACGAGGCTTTGGATTTGTCCAGTTTGTGGATCCTGCTGATGCTGCAGATGCCAAGTATCAGATGGATGGACAAGGTTTTCAAGGTCGGCAACTGACTGTGGTTTTTGCAGAGGAAAACAGGAAAAAACCTACTGAAATGAGATCTAGGGAACGCAGTGGAAGGTAATACGTTGTGTTTCATTTGCTTATATCCACAGAAGTCCATTAGAGTTCTGTCTTGAGTAGTCCTTATTGTCTCGTAAAGTGGCAGATGTTTCTTGTGTCTTTGATGCAAGTATTCTACTTTGGCTTTGATGTTTGAAAGTAAAACACTTGGTCTACATTATTAACATTATTAAAAAATCATCTGTCCCTTCATCTCTCGTGTTACCTATATTTTGTTCATTCCATTTCTAATTCCTGCATTTTATAACCGCTGAAGATTGGCCGATTATTTTGGATTTGAATATTCATTTAGTTTGATTTTCTTATCAGTCATAGGAGTAGCCGCAGCTATGATAGGAGACGTACTCCACCTTCACGGTATGCAAGACCAGGATCACACAGCCGTGATTACTCTCCCAAGAGAAGGCCGTACTCGAGGTATGCAATATTACCTATTTTTGTTGTTCATTTAATCAAAGAGGCTCTAGGTTGTTTTATAAAGATGTGCTTCCAACAATCAACCAGGCATATCATACACTATCTTTGGTATTAAGTTCTTTTTTTTGTTTTGCGTGCATCATCTGATTCATATAGCTTATAAAGCATGCTGTCTGTTTTTATGAATACTATATCCATTGTTTGTTAAAATCATATTTTGAACTTGTTTTACTGCCTGCAAGTTGGTCCTCGGAAGTTGATCAGACATTTTACAAATTTGCTTGCCTTGTGTACCCTCTTAGCGATTGTTTTAGCTCTTTTTTCACATCCTTTGGGACAACAATAAGTTATGCAATGTATTTGTCTGTTTATCATTATTCCACTTCTACATTGCAGGTCTGTCTCACCTGAAGAGAAAAGATACAGTCGTGAGAGGTCATATTCACGATCCCCTCCTCGGGACCTGTCTCCTCCACCACATAATGGATCAAGGAGTCGAAGTCAAACTCCAGTCAGAGAGCACCCACCATACAATGGTAGTCCAAGGAGCCGTAGCAGAAGTCCAGTTAGGAGGGAGCGTTCTCCAGTTAGGGGTCACAGCAGGAGCCCTAGTAGGAGCCGTAGCAGGAGCCCTGGTTGTGCTCCCTACTCACCATGATCCAAACTGCTATGTGTCTTCATGATTCTGAACTCTTTATGTCTTAAGTAGATGAATGCTGTAATATGGATCTATCTTTGGTGCTGTTTCTAAACTCGAATATCCGTTTTATGTGACTCTTTTTTCTTTTTGATTCTGGGTATTTTTATGAGATCTATGTGGTAAACTCAATTCCTTCATGTGCTTCGTGTATGCATGGGAAAATGGATGCATTGTAGTTTATCAAATGTAAGGAGTTAAACAGACTAAGGAAATAAGTTTATTAGTAGAGACAAGCTTCATCTCAGTGTGTGATATTGCAATTTTATACTTAATTCATAATTTTTTGTTTCAATTAATTTTTTTCGTTAGTAAAATCAATTGTTATTTAGAAGCTGATGTCTCTTAACATATCCAATGAAATGAGATAATTCATAGCAACAAACATCAATATCCAATTTGTGAGTTCATAAAATGCAACAAGAGAATGCATGACTCGTCTCACTGTCTCATGGTTTATGTGATTCACTAGTCCAATAACTTGATGTTATTTTATGTATGAAGTGTTCGTTTGGACAATGAAAATCGATATTGATTTGATGAGTTTTTACTCGTTCAATAATAACTCGATATTGACCTAGCTGAGTTTTTACTTGTTCGATATTTAATTTGTTGTGTTTTTACTTGTTCAATGAAAGTCTCTGTTTGGAAGAGACTTGTTGCCATGATTACATGTTTTTTGTTCATGCCTTTTTTCCACGCTGTTGGAGAGAGAAGGGTCTCGATGCGACATGTCATATGCCAACTAATGTGACATGGCACGTGAGCAGGTAAATTTTCATTTTGTCGATTTTCGTGTGCTATATAATCTATCTTTTTTGGTGATCTGCAATTTCAACGTGATTTTTGTCAAAATTTTATGTAGACCTCCGTTAAGACGTTATCTATGGAGTCAGTTGGTCACCACGACCAAAAAGGCCCATTTTAGTGGTCAAACAAGCACCAGAGCATCTAAACACCCCATTGTGTTATAGTCCATCTTTTTAGGTGATTTGGAATTCCAACGTGATTTTTGTCAAAATTTTACGTGCACGTATGTTAAGACCTTATCTATGGAGCCAGTTGGTCACCACGGCTAAAATGACCCATGTTAGTGGTCAAACGAGCCTAGAGCATCTAAACCCCCCATTTACACAATTTTCGTGTGCTATAGTCCTTCATCTTTTTAGATGATCCGAAATTTCGATCACGTCAAAATTTTGAATCATCAATAAACTTATTGACCTTATAAATGGAACCAATTCATCCCCGAAGGAAAAATTGTGCATTTAAAGTTCCAACGAGCCCCAGAGAAGAAAAAGATATATTTTATCGATATTCATGTGCTATAGCCCATGGATTTTTTTATCCGAAAATTCTAACAAAATAACCAAAATTTTTCATGGACGTTCGTTAAGACCTTAGAGATGAAACAAGTTCATCCCGCCGGGAAAAATGGTTCATAACGAGTCCAAGAGTAGGCAAAGACAGATTTATCGATTTTCGTGTTCTATAGCCTATGAATTTTTTTGATCCAGAAATTCCAACACAAAATCGCTGAAATTTTTCATTGACGTACGTTAAGACTTTATAAAATGAAATAAGTTCGTCCCGCATGGAAAAATAGTGCATTTTTAAATTCAAATTCGTGTGCGCCTATGGATTTTTTTTATTCAAAAATTTTGAAACAAAATTGCTGAAATTTTACATGGACGTCCGTTAAGAAATTAAAAACAGAACCAGTTCATTCCATCGGAAAAAATGGTGCATTTTCAAGTTCAAACGAGCCCCGAAGCAGGCATAGACAGATTTTGGCCGATTTTCGTGTGCTATAACTCATGGATTATTTTTGATCCAGAAATCCCGCAACAAAATGACCAAAATTTTTCATGGACGAACGTTAAGACCTTAGAAATGGAATAAGTTCATCCCGCGGGAGAAAATAGTACATTTTCAACTTTAAACGAGCTATAAAACAGGTAAAGGTAGATTTTATCAATTTTCGTGTGCTATAGCCCATGAATTTTTTTTTATTCCAAAATCTCGAAATAAAATGGACGAAAATTTTCATGGACGTTCGTTAAGACCTTAGAGATGGAACAAGTTCATCCCACCGGGAAAAATGGTTCATAACGAGTCCAAATGTAGGCAAAGACAGATTTACCGATTTTCGTGTTCTATAACCTATGAATTTTTTTATCCAGAAATTCCAACACAAAATCGTTGAAATTTTTCATGGACGTTCGTTAAGACTTTAGAAATGAAATAAGTTCGTCCCGCATGAAAAAATAGTGCATTTTTAAATCCAAACAAGCCACAAAGCACACATAGACAAATTTTTCTGATTTTCGTGTGCTATAGCCTATTGATTTTTTTATTCAAAAAATTTGAAACAAAATTGCTGAAATTTTACATGGACGTTCGTTAAGAAATTAGAAACGGAAATAGTTCATTCTGTCGGAAAAAATGGTGCATTTTCAAGTTCAAACGAGCCCCGAAGGAGGCAAAGAGAGATTTTGGCCGATTTTCGTGTGCTATAACTCATGGATTATTTTTGATCCAGAAATTCCGCAACAAAATGACCAAATTTTTTCATGGACGAACGTTAAGACCTTAGAAATGGAATAAGTTCATCCTGCGAGAGAAAATAGTACATTTTAAACTTTAAACGAGACACAAAGCAGGTAAAGGTAGATTTTATCAATTTTCGTGTGCTATAGCCCATGAATTTTTTTTATTCCAAAATCTTGAAATAAAATGGACGAAAATTTTCATGAACGTTCCTTAATACCTAAGAGATGGAACAAGTTCATCCCGCCGGGAAAAATGGTTCATAACGAGTCCAAGAGTAGGCAAAGACAGATTTACCGATTTTCGTGTCCTATTGCCTATGAATTTTTTTTATCCAGAAATTCCAACACAAAATCGCTGAAATTTTTCATGGACGTTCGTTAAGACGTTAGAAATGAAATTAGTTCGTCCTGCATGGAAAAATAGTGCATTTTTAAATTCAAACAAGCCACAAAGCACACAAAGACAATTTTTTTTTATTTTCGTATGCTATAGCCTATAGATTTTTTTATTCTTAAATTTTGAAACAAAATTGCTAAAATTTTACATGGACGTCCGTTAAAAAATTAGAAACGGAACCATATCATTCCGTCGGAAAAAATGGGTGCATTTTCAAGTTCAAACGAGCCCCAAAGCAGGCAAAGACAGATTTTGACCGATTTTCGTGTGCTATATCTCATGGATTATTTTTTATCCTGAAATCCCGCAACAAAATGACCAAAATTTTTCAAGGACGAACGTTAAGACCTTAGAAATGGAATAAGTTCATCCGGCGGGAGAAAATAGTACATTTTCAACTTTAAACGAGCCACAAAGCAGGTAAAGGTAGATTTTATCGATCTTCGTGTGATATAGCCCATGATTTTTTTTTATTCCAAAATCTCGAAATAAAATGGATGAAAATTTTCATGGACGTTCGTTAAGACCTTAGAGATGGAACAAGTTCATCCCGCCGGAAAAAATTATTCATAACGCGCATGGAAAAATAGTGCATTTTTAAATTCAAACAAGCCACAAAGCACACAAAGACAAATTTTTATGATTTTCGTGTGTTATAGCCTATGGATTTTTTTTATTCAAAAAATTTGAAACAAAATTGCTGAAATTTTACCTGGACGTCCGTTAAGAAATTAGAAACGGAACCAGTTCATTCCGTCGGAAAAAATGATGCATTTTCAAGTTCAAAAGAGCCCCAAAGCAGGCAAAGACAAATTTTTGCCGATTTTCGTGTGCTATAACTCATGGATTATTTTTGATCCAGAAATCCCGCAACAAAATGACCAAATTTTTTTATGGAGGAACGTTAAGACCTTAGAAATGGAATAAGTTCATCCCGCGGGATAATATAGTACATTTTCAACTTTAAACGAGCCACAAAACAGGTAAAGGTAGATCTTATCGATTTTCGTGTGCTATATCCCAAAATTTTTTTTTATTCCAAAATCTCAAAATAAAATAGACGAAAATTTTCATGGACGTTTGTTAAGACCTTAGATATGGAACAAGTTCATCCCGCAGGGAAAAAATGGTTCATAACGAGTCCAAGAGTAGGCAAAGACAGATTTACCAATTTTCGTATTCTATAGCCTATGAATTTTTTTTGATCCAGAAATTTCAACACAAAATCGCTGAAATTTTTCATGGACGTCCGTTAAGACTTTAGAAATGAAATAAGTTCGTCCCGCATGCAAAAATAGTGCATTTTTAAATTCAAACAAGCCACAAAGCATACAAAGACAAATTTTTCTGATTTTTGTGTGCTATAGCCTATGGATTTTTTTATTTAAAAAATTTTGAAACAAAATTGCTGAAATTTTACATTGACGTCTGTTAAAAAATTAGAAACGGAACTAGTTCATTCCGTCGGAAAAAAATGGTGCATTTTAAAGTTCAAACGAGCCCCAAAGCAAAGCAAAGACATATTTTGACCGACTTTCGAGTGCTATAACTCATGGATTATTTTTGATCCAGAAATCCCGTAACAAAATGACCAAAATTTTTCACGGACGAACATTAAGACCTTAGAAATGGAATAAGTTCATCCCGCAGGAAAAAATAGTATATTTTCAACTTAAACGAGCCACAAAGCAGGTAAAGGTAGATTTTATAGATTTTCGTATTCTATAGCCATGATTTTTTTTATTCCAAAATCTCAAAATAAAATGCACGAAACTTTTCATGGACGTTTGTTAAGACCTTAGAGATGGAGCAAGTTCATCCCGCAGGGAAAAAATGGTTCATAACGAGTCCAAGAGTAGGCAAAAACAAATTTACCAATTTTCGTATTCTATAGCCTATGAATTTTTTTTGATCCAGAAATTTCAACACAAAATCGTTGAAATTTTTCATGGACGTCCGTTAAGACTTTAGAAATGAAATAAGTTCGTCCCGCATGCAAAAATAGTGCATTTTTAAATTCAAACAAGCCACAAAGCACACAAAGATAAATTTTTCTGATTTTCGTGTGCTATAGCCTATGGATTTTTTTATTCAAAAATTTTGAAACAAAATTGTTTAAATTTTACATGAACGTCCCTTAAGAAATTAGAAACGAAACCAATTCATTCCGTAGGAAAAAATAATGCATTTTCAAGTTCAAACGAGTCCCGAAGCAGGCAAAGACAGATTTTTGCCGATTTTCGTGTGCTATAACTCATGGATTATTTTTGATCCAGAAATCCCGCAACAAAATGACCAAAATTTTTTATGGACGAACGTTTAGACCTTAGAAATGGAATAAGTTCATCCCGCGGGAGAAAATAGTACATTTTCAACTTTAAACGAGCCACAAAGCAGGTAAAGGTAGATTTTATCGATTTTCGTGTGCTATAGCCCATGATTTTTTTAATTCCAAAATATCGAAATAAAATGGACGAATATTTTCATGGACGTTCGTTAAGACCTTATAGATGGAACAAGTTCATCCCGCCGGTAAAAATGGTTCATAACGAGTCCAAGAGTAGGCAAAGATAGATTTACCGATTTTCGTGTTCTATAGCCTATGAATTTTTTTTGATCCAGAAATTACAACACAAAATCGCTGAAGTTTTTTATGGACGTCCGTTAAGATGTTATAAATGAAATAAGTTCGTCCCGCATGAAAAAATAGTGTATTTTTAAATTCAAACAAGCCACCAAGCACACAAAGACAAGTTTTTCTGATTTTCGTGTGCTATAGCCTATGGATTTTTTTTATTCAAAAATTTTTAAACGAAATTGCTGAAATTTTACATGGACGTCCGTTAAAAAATTAGAAACGAAACCAAATCATTGTCAAAAAAAATGGTGCATTTTCAAGTTCAAACGAGCACCAGAGCAAAGTAAAGACTGATTTTTTCCGATTTTTGTGTGCTATAACTCATGGATTATTTTTTATCCAGAAATTCCGCAACAAAATGACCAAAATTTTACACGGACGAACGTTAAGATCTTAGAAATGGAATAAGTTCATCTCGCGGGAGAAAATAGTACATTTTCAACTTTAAGCGAGCCACAAAGCAGGTAAAGGTAGATTTTATCAATTTTCGTGTGATATAATAGCCCATTAATTTTTTTTATTCCAAAATCTCGAAATAAAATGGACGCAAATTTTCATGGACGTTCGTTAATACCTTAGAGATGGAACAAGTTCATCCCGCCGGGAAAAATGGTTCATAACAGTCCAAGGGTCGGCAAAGATAGTTTTACCGATTTTCGTATTTTATAGCCTATGAATTTTTTTTTAACCAGAAATTCCAACACAAAATCGGTGAAATTTTTCATGGACGTCCGTTAAGACTTTATAAAATGAAATAAGTTCGTCTCGCATGGAAATATAGTGCATTTTTAAATTCAAACAAGCCACAAAGCACACAAAGACAAATTTTTATGATTTTCATGTGCTATAGCCTATGGTTTTTTGTATTAAAAAATTTTGAAACAAAATTGCTGAAATTTTACATGGACGTCCGTTAAAAAAATAGAAACGGAACGAGTTCATTCCGTCGGAAAAAAATGGTGCATTTTCAAGTTCAAACGACCCCAAAGCAGGCAAAGACAAATTTTGGCCGATTTTTGTGTGCTATAACTCATGGATTATTATTGATCGTGAAATCCCGCAACAAAATGACCAAAATTTTTCACGGATGAACATTAAGACCTTAGAAATGAAAAAAGTTCATCCTGCGGGAGAAAATAGTACATTCTCAACTTTAAACGAGCCACAAAGCAGAAAAGGTAGATCTTATCGATTTTCGTGTGCTATAGCCCATTAATTTTTTTTATTCCAAAATCTCGAAATAAAATGGACGAAAATTTTCATGGACGTTCGTTAAGACCTTAGAGATGGAACAAGTTCATCCCGCCGGGAAAAATGGTTCATAACGAGTCCAAGAGTAGGCAAAGACAGATTTATCAATTTTCGTGTTCTACAGCCTATGAATTTTTTTTTATCCATAAATTCCAACACAAAATAGCTGAAATTTTTCATGGACGTCCGTTAAGACTTTAGAAATGAAATAAGTTCGTCCCGCATGCAAAAATAGTGCATTTTTAAATTCAAACAAGCCACAAAGCACACAAAGACAAATTTTTCTGAAATTCGTGTGCTATAGCCTATGGATTTTCTTTATTCAAAAATTTTGAAACAAAATTGTTGAAATTTTACATGGACGTCCGTTAAGAAATTAGAAACGGAACCAGTTCATTCCGTCGGAAAAAATGGTGCATTTTCAAGTTCAAACTAGCCCCAAAGCAGGCAAAGACAAATTTTTGACGATTTTCGTGTGCTATAACTCATGGATTATTTTTGATCCAAAAATCCCGCAACAAAATGACCAAAATTTTTCATGGACGAACGTTAAGACCTTAGAAATGGAATAAGTTCATCCTGCGGGAGAAAATAGTACATTTTCAACTTTGAAAAAGCCACAAAGCAGGTAAAGGTAGATTTTATCGATTTTCGTGTGCTATAGCCCTTGAATCTTTTTTTTTCCAAAATCTCGAAATAAAATTGATGAAAATTTTCATGGACGTTCGTTAAGACCTTAGAGATGGAACAAGTTCATCCCGCCAGAAAAATGGTTCATAACGAGTCCAAGAGTAGGCAAAGAAAGATTTATCGATTTTCGTGTTCTATAGCCTATGAATTTTTTTTGTTCCAGAAATTCCAACACAATATCGCTGAAATTTTTCATTAACGTCTGTTAAGACTTTATAAATTGAAATAAGTTCGTCCCGCATGAAAAAATAGTGCATTTTTAAATTCAATCAAGCCACAAAGCACACAAAGACAATTTTTTCTGATTTTTGTGTGCGATAGCCTATGGATTTTCTTTATTCAAAAATTTTGAAACAAAATTGTTGAAATTTTACATGGAAGTCCGTTAAGAAATCAGAAATGGAACCAATTAATTCAGTCGTAAATAATGGTGCATTTTTTAAGTTCAAAAGAGCTCCGAAGCAGGCAAAGAAAGATTTTGACCGATTTTCGTGTGCTATAACTCATTGATTATTTTTTATCCTAAAATCCCGCAATAAAATGACCAAAAGTTTTCATGGACGAACGTTAAGACCTTAGAAATGGAATAAGTTCATCCTGCGGGAGAAAATAATACATTTTCAACTTTAAACGAGCCACAAAGCAGGTAAAGGTAGATTTTATAGATTTTCGTGTGCTATAGCCCATAATTTTTTTTATTCCAAAATCTCGAAATAAAATTGATGAAAATTTTCATGGACGTTCGTTAAGACCTTGAGATGGAACAGGTTCATCCCGCCAGGAAAAATGGTTCATAACGAGTCTAAGAGTAGGCAAAGACAGATTTATCGATTTTCGTGTTCTATAGCCTATGAATTTTTTTTGTTCCAGAAATTACAACACAAAATCGCTGAATTTTTTCATGGACGTCCGTTAAAACTTTATAAAAGTAAATAAGTTCGTCCTGCATGGAAAAATAGTGCATTTTTAAATTCAAACAAGCCACAAAGCAGAGAAAGACAATTTTTTCTGATTTTCGTGTGCTATAGCCTATGGATTTTTTTTATTCAAAAATTTTTAAACAAAATTGCTTAAATTTTACATGGACGTTCGTTAAGAAATCATAAATGGAACCAGTTCATTCAGTCGTAAAAAATTGTGCATTTTCAAGTTCAAAAGAGCTCCGAAGCAGGCAAAGACAGATTTTGACCGATTTTCGTGTGCTATAACTCATTGATTATTTTTTATCCTGAAATCCCGCAATAAAATGACCAAAATTTTTCATGGACGAAACGTTAAGACCTTAGAAATGGAATAAGTTCATCCTGCGGGAGAAAATAGAACATTTTCAACTTTAAACGAGCCATAAAGCAGGTAAAGGTAGATTTTATAGATTTTCGTGTGCTATAGCCCATGATTTTTTTATTCCAAAATCTCAAAATAAAATGGACGAAAACTTTGATGGACGTTCGTTAAGACCTTAGAGATGGAACAAGTTCATCCCGCCGGGAAAAATGGTTCATAACGAGTTCAAGAGTAGGCAAAGACAGATTTATCGATTTTCGTGTTCTATAGCCTATGAATTTTTTTTAATCTAGAAATTCCAACACAAAATCGATGAAATTTTTCATGGACGTCCGTTATAACTTTATAAAAAGAAATAAGTTCGTCCCGCATGAAAAAATAGTGCATTTTTAAATTCAAACATGCCATAAAGCACACACAGACAAATTATTCTGATTTTTGTGTGCTATAGCCTATGTTTTTTTTTTATTCAAAAAATTTGAAACAAAATTGCTGAAATTTTACATGGACGTCCGTTAAGAAATTAGAAACGGAACCAGTTCATTCGGTCGGAAAAAAATGGTGCATTTTCAAGTTCAAACGAGCCTCGAAGCAGGAAAAGACAGATTTTGACCGATTTTCGTGTGCTATAACTCATGGATTATTTTTTATCCTGAAATCCCGCAACAAAATGACCAAAATTTTTCAAGGACGAACATTAAGACCTTAGAAATGGAATAAGTTCATCCCGCGGGAGAAAATAGTACATTTTCAACTTTAAACGAGCCACAAAGCATGTAAAGGTAGATTTTATCGATTTTCGTGTGCTATCGCCCATGAATTTTTTTATTCCAAAATCTCAAAATAAAATGGACGAAAATTTTCATGGACGTTCGTTTAGACATTAGAGAGATGGAACAAGTTCATCCCGCAGGAAAAAATGGTTCACAACGAGTCCATGAGTAGGCAAAGACAGATTTACCGAATTTCGTGTCCTATAGCCTATGAATTTTGTTTGATCCAGAAATTCCAACACAAAATCGCTGAAATTTTTCATTGACGTCCGTTAAGACTTTAGAAATGAAATAAGTTCGTCCCGCATGGAAAAATAGTGCATTTCTAAATTGAAACAAGCCACAAAGCAAACAAAGACAAATTTTTCTGATTTTCGTGTGCTATAGCCTTTGGATTTTTTTTATTCAAAAATTTTGAAACAAAATTGTTGAAATTTTACATGGACATCCGTTAAGAAATTAGAAACGGAACCAGTTCATTCCATCGTAAAAAATGGTACATTTTAAAGTTTAAACGAGACCCGAAGCAGGCAAAGACGGATTTTGGCCGATTTTCATGTGCTATAAATCATGGATTATTTTTGATCCAGAAATCTCGCAACAAAATGACCAAAATTTTTCATGGACGAATTTTAAGACCTTAGAAATGGAATAAGTTCATCCCGCGGGAGAAAATTGTACATTTTCAACTTTAAACGAGCCACAAAGCAGGTAAAGGTAGATTTTATCGATTTTCGTGTGCTATAGCCTATGAATTTTTTTTTATTCCAAAATCTCGAACTAAAATGGACGAAAATTTTCATGGACGCTCGTTAAGACCTTAGAGATGAAACAAGTTCATCCCGCAGCGAAAAATAGTTCATAACGAGTCCAAGAGTAGGCAAAGACAGATTTGACCGATTTTCATATTCTATAGCCTATGAATTTTTTTTGATCTAGAAATTCCAACACAAAATAACTGAAATTTTTTATGGACGTTCGTTTAGACTTAAGAAATGAAATAAGTTCGTCCCACATGGAAAAATATAGCATTTTTAAATTCAAACAAGCCACAAAGAACACATAGACAAGTTATTCTGATTTTCGTGTGCTATAGCCTATGGATTTTTTTATTCAAAAATTTTGAAACAAAATTGCTGAAATTTTACATGGTTGTCCGTTAAGAAATTAGAAACAGAACCAGTTCATTTAGTCGTAAAAAATGGTGCATTTTCAAGTTTAAAAGAGCCCCGAAGCAGGAAAAGACAGATTTTGGCCGATTTTCGTGTGCTATAAATCATGGATTATTTTTTATCCAGAAATCCCGTAACAAAATGACCAAAATTTTTCATGGACGAACGTTAAGACCTTAGAAATGGAATAAGTTCATCCCGCGGGAGAAATAGTACATTTTCAACTTTAAACGAGCCACAAAGCAGGTAAAGGTAGATTTTATCGATTTTGCTGTGCTATAGCCCATGAATGTTTTTTTATTCCAAAATCTCGAAATAAAATGGATGAAAATTTTGATGGACATTTGTTAAGACCTTAGAGATGAAACAAGTTCATCCCGCCGGGAAAAATGGTTCATAACGAGTCCAAGAGTAGGCAAAGACAGATTTATCGATTTTCTTGTTCTATAGCCTATGAATTTTTTTTGATCCAAAAATTCCAACACAAAATCGCTGAAATTTTTCATGGACGTCCGTTAAGACTTTAGAAATGAACTAAGTTCGTCCTGCATGGAAAAATAGTGCATTTTTAAATTCAAACAAGCCACAAAGAACACATAGACAAAATTATTCTGTTTTTAGTGTGCTATAGTCTATGGATTTTTTTTATTCAAAAATTTTGAAACAAAATTGCTGAAATTTTACATGGACATCCGTTAAAAATTAGAAACGGAACCAGTTCATTCTGTCGGAAATAAATGGTGCATTTTCAAGTTCAAACGAGCCCCAAAGCAGGCAAACACCGATTTTGCCCGATTTTCGTGTGCTATAACTCATGGATTATTTTTGATCTAGAAATCTCGCAACAAAATTTTTCATGGATGAACATTAAGACCTTAGAAATGAAATAAGTTCATCCCGCAGGAGAAAATAGTACATTTTCAACTTTAAACGAGCCACAAAGCAGGTAAAGGTAGTTTTTATCGATTTTCGTGTGCTATAGCCTATAATTTTTTTTTATTCCATAATCTCGAAATAAAATGGACGAAAATTTTCATGGACGTTCGTTAAGACCTTAGAGATGGAACAAGTTTATCCCGCCGGAAAAAATGGTTCATAACGAGTCCAAGAGTAGGCAAAGACAGATTTACCGATTTTCGTGTTCTATAGCCTATGAATTCTTTTTGATCCAGAAATTCCAACACAAAATGGCTGAAATTTTTCATGGACGTCCGTTAAGATTTTAGAAATGAAATAAGTTCATCCCGCATGGAAAAATAGTGAATTTTTAAATTCAAACAAGCCACAAAGCACACAAAGACGAATTTTTCTGATTTTCGTGTGCTAGCCTATGGATTTTTTTTATTCAAAAATTTTGACACAAAATTGATGAAATTTTACATGGACGTCCGTTAAGAAATTAGAAACAGAACCAGTTCATTCCGTCGGAAAAAATGATGCATTTTCAAGTTTAAACGAGCTCCGAAGCAGGCAAAGACAGATTTTGGCCGATTTTCGTGTGCTATAACTCATGGATTATTTTTGATCCAGAAATCCCGCAACAAAATGACCAAAAATTTTCATGGACGAACGTTAAGACCTTAGAAATGGAATAAGTTCATCCCGCGGGAGAAAATAATACATTTTCAACTTTAAACGAGCCACAAAACAGGTAAAGGTAGATTTTATCGATTTTCGTGTGCTATAGCCCATGATTTTTTTTAATTCCAAAATCTCAAAATAAAATGGACGAAACTTTTCATTGACGTTCGTTAAGACCTTTGAGATGGAAAAAGTTCATCCCGCCGGGAAAAATGGTTCATAACGAGTCCAAGAGTAGGCAAAGACAGATTTACTGATTTTCGTGTTCTATAGCCTATGAATTTTTTTGATCCAGAAATTCCGACACAGAATCGCTGAAATTTTTCATGGACGTCCGTTAAGACTTTAAAAATGAAATAAGTTCGTCCCGCATGGAAAAATAGTGCATTTTTAAATTCAAACAAGCCACAAAGCACACAAAGACAAATTTTTCTGATTTTCGTGTGGTATAGCCTATGGATTTTTTTTATTCAAGAATTTTGAAACCAAATTGCTGAAATTTTACATGGACGTCCGTTAAGAAATTAGAAACGGAACCAGTTCATTCCGTCAAAAAAAATGGTGCATTTTCAAGTGCAAACGAGCTCATATACAGAAAAATGCAAATTTTATGAATTTTCGTGTGCTATAGCCAATTGAATTTTTTTTTTCAATATCAAAAATAAAATGGTCGGAATTTTTTATGGAGGTCCATTAATACCTTAGAAATGGAACTAGTTTGTTTCGTGGTGAAAATGGTGCATTTTAAAGTTCAAACGAGTCCCTAAGCATGCAAAGAAGAATTTTATCTATTTTTGTGTGCAATACCCCATGAGTTTTTTTTATCCGGAAATCCAAAATAATTTTGCCAAAATTTTTTATGAACGTTCGTTAAGACCATCGAAACGGAACATGTTCATCCCGTGGGGAAAAATGGTGCACTTGCAAGTTCAAACGAGCCCCAAAGCAGACAAATGCAGATTTTATAAATTTTCGTGTGCTATAGCCCATCGGTTAGGAAGGTCAAACGAGCCCCGAAGCGAGCATACCCCTCATTTCGACGATTTTTGTGTGCTATAGCACACCATTTTTTGGCAGATCCGGATTCCGACGTCAAAAATGCCAAATTTTTTCGTAGACGTCCGTCAAGACCTTGTCTATGCATACGGTCGTCCATCACAGCTTGTCCGACCCATTTGGAAGGTCAAACGAGCCCCGAAGCGAGCATACCCCTCATTTCAACGATTTTCGTGTGCTATAGCACACCATCTTTTGGGTGATCCGGATTCCGACGTCAAAAATGTTAAATTTTTTCGTGGACGTCCGTCAAGACCTTGTCTATGCATACGGTTGGCCATCACGGCTTGTCCGACCCATTTGGAAGGTCAAACGAGCCCCGAAGCGAGCATACCCCTCATTTCAACGATTTTCGTGTGCTATAGCACACCATTTTTTGGGTGATCCGGATTCCAACATCAAAAATGCCAAATTTTTTTGTGGACGTACGTCAAGACCTTGTCTATGCATACGGTTGGCCATCACGGCTTTTTCGACCCATTTGGAAGGTCAAACAAGCCCCGAAGCGAGCATACCTCTTATTTCGATGATTTTCGTGTGCTATAGCACACCATTTTTTGGGTAATCGGGATTCTGACGTCAAAAATGCCAAATTTTTGCGTGGACGTCCGTCAAGTCCTTGTCTATGCATACGGTTGGCCATCACGGCTTGTCCGACCCATTTGGAAGGTCAAACGATCCCCGAAGCGAGCATACCCCTCATTTCGACGATTTTCGTGTGCTATAGCATAGCATTTTTTGGGTGATCCGGATTCCGACGTCAAAAATTCCAAATTTTTTCGTGGAAATTTGTCAAGACCTTATACATGCATACGGTTGGCCATCACGGCTTGTACGACCCATTTGGAAGGTCAAACGAGCCCCGAAAGGAGCATACCCCTCATTTTGACGATTTTCGTGTGCTATAGCACACCATTTTTCGGGTGATCTGGATTTCGACGTCAAAAATGCCAAATGTTTTCGTGGACGTCCGTTAAGACCTTGTCAATGCATACGGTTGGCCATCACGGCTTGTCCGACCCATTTGGAAGGTCAAACGAGCTCCGAAGCGAGCATACCCCTCATTTCGACGATTTTTGTGTGCTATAGCACACCATTTTTTGGGTGATCCGGATTCCGACGTCAAAAATGCCAAATTTTTTCGTGGACGTCCGTCAAGACCTTGTCTATGCATACGGTTGGATCACGGCTTGTCCGACCCATTTGGAAGGTCAAACGAGCCTCGAAGCGAGCATACCGCTCATTTCGACGATTTTCGTGTGCTATAGCACACCATTTTTTGGGTGATCCGGATTCCGACGTCAAAAATGCCAAATTTTTTCATAGACGTCCGTCAAGACATTGTCTATGCATACGGTTGGCCATCACGGCTTGTACGATCCATTTGGAAGGTCAAACGAGCCCCGAAGCGAGCATACCCCTCATTTCGATGATTTTCGTGTGCTATAGCACACCATTTTTTGGGTGATCCGGATTCCGATGTCAAAAATGCCAAATTTTTTCGTGGACATCCGTCAAGACCTTGTCTATGCATACGGTTGGCCATCACGGCTTGTCAAACCATTTGGAAGGTCAAACGAGCCCCGAAGTGAGCATACCGCTCATTTCGACGATTTTCGTGTGCTATAGCACACCATTTTTTGAGTGATCCGGATTCCGACGTCAAAAATGCCAAATTTTTTCATAGACGTCCGTCAAGACATTGTCTATGCATACGGTTGGCCATCACGGCTTGTACGATCAATTTGGAAGGTCAAACGAGCCCCGAAGCGAGCATACCCCTCATTTCGATGATTTTCGTGTGCTATAGCACACCATTCTTTGGGTGATCCGGATTCCGATGTCAAAAATGCCAAATTTTTTCGTGGACATCCGTCAAGATCTTGTCTATGCATACGGTTGGCCATCACGGCTTATCACCCATTTGGAAGGTCAAACGAGCCCCGAAGCGAGCATACCCCTCATTTCGACGATTTTCGTGTGCAATAGCACACCATTTTTTGGGTGATCCAGATTCCGACGTCAAAAATGCCAAATGTTTTCGTGGACGTCCGTCAAGACCTCTTCTATGGATACGGTTTGCCATCACGGCTTGTACGACCCATTTGGAAGGTCAAACGAGCCCCGAAGCGAGCATACCCCTCATTTTTATGATTTTCGTGTGCTATAGCACACCATTTTTGGGTGATCCAGATTCCGACGTCAAAAATGCCAAATTTTTTCGTGGACGTCCGTCAATACTTTGTCTATGCATACGGTTGGCCATCACGGCTTGTCTGACCCATTTGGAAGGTCAAACGAGCCCCGAAGCGAGCATACCCCTCATTTCGATGATTTTCATGTGCTAAAGCACACCATTTTTTGGGTGATCCGGATTCCGACGTCAAAAATGCCAAATGTTTTCGTGGACGTCCGTCAAGACCTTGTCTATACATACGGTTGGCTATCACGGCTTGTCCGACCCATTTGGAAGGTCAAACGAGCCCCGAAGCGAGCATACCCCTCATTTCGACGATTTTCGTGTGTTATAGCACACCATTTTTTGGGTGATCCGGATTCCGACGTCAAAAATGCCAAATTTTTTCGTGGACATCCGTCAAGACCTTGTCTATGCATACGGTTGGCCATCACGGCTTGTCAACCCATTTGGAAGGTCAAACGAGCCCCGAAGTGAGCATACCCCTCATTTCGACGATTTTCGTGTGCTACACCATTTTTTGGGTGATCCGAATTCCGACGTCAAAAATGCCAAATTTTTTCGTGGACGTCCGTCAAGACCTTGTCTGTGCATACAGTTGGCCATCACGGCTTGTCCGACCCATTTGGAAGGTCAAACGAGCCCCGAAGTGAGCATACCCCTCATTTCGACGATTTTCGTGTGCTACACCATTATTTGGGTGGTCCGAATTTCGACGTCAAAAATGCCAAATTATTTCATGGACGTCCGTCAAGACCTTGTCTATGCATACGGTTGGCCATCACGGTTTGTACGACCCATCTGGAAGGTCAAACGAGCCCGAAGCGAGCATACCCCTCATTTTGAAAATTTTCGTGTGCTATAGCACACCATTTTTTGGGTGATCCGGATTCTGACGTCAAAAAGGCCAAATTTTTTTGTGGACGTCCGTCAAGACCTTGTCTATGCATACGGTTGGCCATCACGGCTTGTACGACCCATTTGGAAGGTCAAACGAGCCCCGAAGCGAGCATACCCCTCATATCAACGATTTTCATGTGCAATAGCACACCATTTTTTGGGTGATCCGGATTCAACGTCAAAAATGCCAAATTTTTTTGTGGACGTCCGTCAAGACCTTGTCTATGCATACAGTTGGCCATCACGGCTTGTACGACCCATTTGGAAGGTCAAACGAGCCCCGAAGCGAGCATACCCCTCATTTGGACGATTTTCGTGTGCTATAGCAAACCATTTTTTGGGTGATCCGCATTCCGACATCAAAAATTCCAAATTTTTTCGTGGACGTCCGTCGAGACCTTGTCTATGCATACGGTTGGCCATCACGGCTTGTCCGACACATTTGGAAGGTCAAACGAGCACCAAAGCGAGCATACCCCTCATTTCGACGATTTTCGTGTGCTATAGCACACCATTTTTTGGGTGATCCGAGTTCCAACGTCAAAAATGCCAAATTTTTTCATGGACGTCCGTCAAGACCTTGTCTATGCATACGGTTGGCCATCACGGCTTGTACGACCCATTTGGAAGGTCAAACGTGCCCCGAAGCGAGCATACCCCTCATTTCGATGATTTTCGTGTGCAATAGCACACCATTTTTTGGGTGATCCATATTCCGACGTCGAAAATGCCAAATTTTTTCGTGGACGTCCGTCAAGACCTTTTCTATGAATACGGTCGTCCATCACGGCTTGTCCGACCCATTTGGAAGGTCAAACGAGCCCCAAAGCGAGCATACCCCTCATTTCGACGATTTTCGTGTGCTATAGCACACCATTTTTTGGGTGATCCAGATTCCGACGTCAAAAATGCCAAAGTTTTTCGTGGACGTCCGTCAAGGCCTTGTATATGCATATGGTTGGCCATCACGGATTGTCCGACCCATTTGGATGGTCAAACGAGCCCCGAAGCGAGCATACCCCTCATTTCGACGATTTTTGTGTGCTATAGCACACCATTTTTTGGGTGATCCGGATTCCGACGTAAAAATGCCAAATTTTTTCGTGGACGTCCGTCAAGACCTTGTCTATGTATACGGTTGGCCATCACGGCTTGTACGACCCATTTGGAAGGTCAAACGAGCCCCGAAGCGAGCATACCCCTCATTTCGACGATTTTCGTGTGCTATAGCACACCATTTTTTGGGTGATCCGGATTCCGACGTCAAAAATGCCAAATTTTTTCATGGACGTCCCTCAAGACCTTTTCTATTCTTACGATTGGAAATCACGGCTTGTACGACCCATTTGGAAGGTCAAACGAGCCCCGAAGCGAGCATACCCCTCATTTCGACGATTTTCGTGTGCTATAGCACACCATTTTTGGCTGATCCGGATTCTGACGTCAAAAATGCCAACTTTTTTCATGGACGTCCGTCAAGACCTTGTCTATAATTACGGTTGGCCATCACAGCTTGTCCGACCCATTAGGAAGGTTAAACGAGCCCCGTAGCGAGCATACCCCTCATTTCGACGATTTTCGTGTGCTATAGCACACCTTTTTTTGGATGATCCGGATTCCGACGTCAAAAATGCCAAATTTTTTCATGGACGTCCGTCAAGGCCTTGTCTATGCATACGGTTGGCCATCACGGATTTTACGACCCATTTGGAAGGTCAAACGAGCCCTGAAGTGAGCATACCCTTCATTTCGATGATTTTTGTGTGCTACAGAACACCATTTTTTGGGTGATCCTGATTCCGACGTCAAAAACGCCAAATTTTTTCGTGGACGTCCGTCAAGACCTTCTCTATGCATACGGTTGACCATCACGGCTTGTTCGACCCATTTGGAAGGTCAAAAGAGCTCCGAAGCGAGCATACCCCTCATTTGGACGATTTTCGTGTGCTTATAGCAAATCATTTTTTGGGTGATCCGGATTCCGACGTCAAAAATGCCAATTTTTTTGTGGACGTCCGTCAAGACCTTGTATATGCATACAGTTGTCCATCACGGCTTGTACGACCCATTTGGAAGGTCAAACGAGCCCCGAAGCGAGCATACCCCTCATTTCGACGATTTTCAAGTTCTATAGCACACCATTTTTTGGGTGATCCAGATTCCGACGTAAAAAATGCCAAATGTTTTTGTGGACGTCCGTCAAGACCTTGTCTATGCAAACGGTTGGCCATCAGAGCTTTTCAGACCCATTTGGAAGGTCAAACGAGCCCCGAAGCGAGCATACCCCTCATTTCGATGATTTTCGTGTGCTATAGCACACCATTTTTTGGGTGATCCAAATTCCAACGTCAAAAATGCCAAATTTTTTCATGGACGTCCGTCAAGACCTTGTCTATGCATACGGTTGGCCATCACGGCTTGTACGACCCATCTGGAAGGTGAAACGAGCCCGAAGCGAGCATACCCCTCATTTTGACAATTTTCGTGTGCTATAGCACACCATTTTTTGGGTGATCCGGATTCCGACGTCAAAAATGCCAAATTTTTTCATGGACGTCCGTCAAGACCTTGTCTATTCTTACGGTTGGACATCACGGCTTGTACGACCCATTTGGAAGGTCAAACGAGCCCCGAAGCGAGCATACCCCTCATTTCGACGATTTTCGTGTGCTATAGCACACCATTTTTGGCTGATCCGGATTCCGACGTCAAAATGCCAACTTTTTCGACGTCCGTCAAGACCTTGTCTATGCATACGGTTGGCCATCACGGCTTGTCCGACCCATTTGGAAGGTCAAACGAGCCCCGTAGCGAGCATACCCCTCATTTCGACGATTTTCGTGTGCTATAGCACACCATTTTTTGGGTGATCCGGATTCCGACGTCAAAAATGCCAATTTTTTCATGGACGTCCGTCAAGACCTTGTCTATGCATACGGTTGGCCATCACGGCT